>JASDQU010683264.1:65568-85706 GCA_032191745.1 Picea mariana
GACATAATCCTTGACAGGAGAAAGCGAACTTCAAAACGAAGAAATGTGGAGTATCTTCGAGTTGGTCTTAAAGGTACAAATCCAAGAAAAGCCAAGTGGATTGAGGTTGGAAAGGTGAGAGAGCTATACCCTCATCTTCAAATAGACTGAAAATAGTCTTTTGGAGGTCCAAAAGCTTGCCAATGGGGAGGTGTGATCCAAGGGATCAAATTTTGCTCAAAAATTCAAAGTGCTTGGAATCACTTCAAATCGAACAAGAGCGTAGGTCTCATCATTATGAACCCAACACAACTCATTTAGGTTCAAACAGACATCGAGAGAAAGAGATATAGCATTTTGTTCAAAACGACAAATAAGCAAAAGAGGGATGCTGACTGTACAGTCCGTACAGTCTGTACGGATGCTGACGTGGCAGTCCATATGACACGTGGCAGGGCTGAGTGGCAGACAGTTGGTAGATGTGGATGAATGATATTGTGACACATGGCAGTAATTGGTTGGTTGTACAGTGCCACGTGGCCCAGTCATGGGCTGCCACGTGGCACCCTGTTATTGGTTGCTTGTATAAAATTTTATTGGAGTCCACCAGATTTGATCCCGTGACCTCCACCCACATGTATAGCCTTTGCAAAGTCTGCACTGCCAATGCACCCCACCATATTCCTTATTATATATATGGTTTCACATAAATTTAAGTTTGAATTGTTGTGTGTTGGCACGGGGGTCCGGGCTGGGGCTTAGCCCCAGCCCCTGGTCGCATATTTGTTGCCATATGACCATATGTTATACCATATGCATGCATGCAGTTTGAATTTGGAATTCCATTCAAACAGTTATGCAAACCAACATTGGCCACTTGTCATGACCACACTTTCTCTTAAAGTTTTAGCCCCGTTTTGCATTTGTACGTGGTCACATGGGCCACATGACCTCGGCCTTGGCGATTAGGGGCTAGGTGCACCCATAACCATCCTACAGTTCGCACTATTTGTGTGGTTGCGCCCAGTGCTGAGTTTTAACGCTTAAATATGCATGGGGGCTAGGTTGAGCCAACAAGGGTGCAATTTGTCGATCCAGAGACAATAAGTTTGAAGGGGAACTTCCAGGAAGCCTATCTTCTTCAATTTTTGGCCAAACGAGGTGCCGAAAAAGCCCAGCTAGGGGTTTTTGGATGTTCTGGAGCCATTGGAGCCATCTATTTGGAATTTTGAGCATTGTAAAGCACATTTTTGAGAAATTTGAGAAAATAATACAAAAGATCCATTGAAAGCTGGACCAGGAGATGTAGCCCAGGAGAGGGGTGAACTCCTTTATCATTTGCTGTGTTATGTGTTTTCTGTTCACTATTTATTGTTGTTGTTTATATGCATCTTGAATGAGTAATTTCCATAAAAGTTGTGTTGCAAATTGATCCATTTGCATTTTAACACATAAAATTAAACTTGCAAATATTTTCAAGAATACAAGTCTTCTTCATTTTTAGATCAAGTAATTCAGTGTCTAAGACACTTTCGATCTAATGGTTGCTCTGCGGAAGGTCATGGACTAGAACATCAAGACAAGGGGCATATTCTTTCTTAGGTTCCTTCTCCTCTGTAATTGGTACAAGATTTACCAGGGAGACCTCCAGACTCTCCTCATCGTCATATATGTTAATCAGTTCAAGTAGGGGGTTTGGTACACCTATTTCACTTGGCATCCTTGAAACCTAAGGTTGGGTTGTAATGGTCCCCGGTGATCCAATCTGTGGTGATGGAACTCCAAGATTTTTCAGGCATGTGATTTCTTCCAATTGTATTGTCTCTAAGCCACTTGGCTCTTTTGTGATTGTGATTGGTTTGTCTGAGGGGATTCTCATCATTTCTATGAGTTCAGGGTGGTTCTGTAACTGGCCAGTGACTCTCTAGGCTCCTTCTAGTAAAATAAATCATGTCCTTTGTGCCTCAATGATCTCTGCTACTCTAATTTCTTCTCTAAATCTGAGATCCTCTTGAGCTGATTGCTCTATTTTCTCCACTTGTTCATCCATGCTCATAGCCTTGAACTTTTTCATGCTTGCATTGTATTTCCTTTGTACTATCTCCTCTCAGTCCTGAGTGCATTCTGTAAAAATATCATCCTTAAACTTGTCATGTGCATATGGCCAATAGGATGACACTTGTGAAGCATGTTGGAGAACTAGGCCCTTAGAATTGTTCTTGTGAAACCGGCTTGTCAGGAACCTGAACTGAAGCTGACTCAACCCTTCTTGTTTGTCTTGAGTAGTGTCCTTCACTAGATAAAACCTCACATGGAATCCATAGGGTATGAAAGCCCATTTCTTGTCCTTAACTAGTGTGGCATTATAGCCCTGCAGGATAGTCTGATAGCAGATTTATCCTACAATGAACCCGTCTGGGACGTGAGCAGGGAGTAAATGTGGTGCTCCAGTAGCCTCGATTACCCTGATATAAGTTTTGTGTTCATCTAGATACCGATGGCCTACCTTTGATATCATTTTCTTGGCCGCTACAGACAACCTTGGGCATTCCTTTTTAAATAAAATGAAATAGACTCAAGCAATGAATTCATCGTAAATAAGGGCATAGGATTTTTTGTACCTGTTCTCCCATAATATGTTGAATTAGACATGAACAGGTAGTTTTGTAACATGTCAGTTTAAATTCATCCCGATGACTACATTCCTTGCGCAAATTACATCAACAAGATATGAGGCTATGTTAAAAGCATGTGCTTCTCCTTCTTTCAGCGTCTGAGCCTGTTGTACATAGATGCTCAATTGCATGGATATTATTTCTCCCCAATTGAAGCTACTTTCAGAGATCGCCACAGTGTATGCCAAGGGCACCCATGCTTCTGATAATTTGTAGCAATCCTTTTCTCCATAAAGTTGACAGATGAGAGCCATCAAGTAGATGTACAACTCTCTCATGTTAATGGTCCCATACCAACCATTTATTCGGTTTGTGAATTTCTTGTCCTCCTTCCACCATGAGGCCATCAACCAACCGGTGTCGTGGAATTCATAGAACTTCACCATGAAGTCTGTGTTTAGCCACTCCTCTGGGTCCCTGAGCTTTTAATACTTATGAACTTCTGTCGAGAGAAAAAATCTGACACACCCTTCATTCTCATCATTGATGAGGCACTTCTGAGCATCTATATGATCAATTAACAAACTCAAAACCTCAATTCATGGGAAAATTAGAGTTCGACAGGCTACCATGGGCAAGCATGACTGCCAAATGTTTGAGAAAAATTTATCGTCGAGCACCCTAACATCTAGGTCATTGTGCGGGATATACTCTGGCTAATCCTCCAAGTTGATTCCTTTGAACAAATATCCCCACTGTGGGAGCACTATTTTGGATCCAGTGTTTTCTTATGTATCTCCGAAGACCGAGGGTTGAATGAAATCTTTCTTCATCGAGGTTTTGATGACTGGCTCCACCCTGGGAATGTATTCCAGTTGCCTCGCAATACTAGGAGAAGAAACCTAGATGTACAACTCTTTTAAGTTAACTCTCCCATACCAGCCATTGCTCTGGTTTGTGAATTTCTTGTCCTCCTTCCACTATGAGGCCATCAATCGGCTGGTGTCATGGAATTCATAGAACTTCACCACGAAATTTGTGTTCAGCCGCTCCTATGGGTCCTTGAGCTTGTAGTACTTATGAAATTCTTGTCGGGAGAAAAAATCCAACACACCCCCCTTTCTCATCATTTATGAGGCACTTGTGAGCATCTGTATGATCAATTAGCCAACTCAAAACCTCAATGCATGGGAAAACTGGAGTTCGACAGGCTACCATGTGCAAGAAATACCACCAAATGTTCGAGAAAACTTGATCGTCGAGCACCCTAACATCCAGGTCATTGTGCAAGGTATACTCTGGGTAATCCTCTTGGTTGAATCTGTTGAACATATCTCCCCACTGTGGGAGAATTGTTTTGGATCGAGTGGTTTCTTCCATATATCCGAAGACTGGGGGTTGAATGAAATATTTCTTCGTCGAGGTTTTGATGACCGGCTTCACCTTGGGAACGTATTACAACTGCCTCATAGTACCAGGATAAGAACCCTCACCAATTTCTGCCTCTTTTAGCTTAGGTTCCCTAGACAAGCGTCTAGTCATTGGCTTTCTTGGAGGCATTTTCTCTGCAGCTAGAACATAATTAGATACTGCGTGAAAGATCAAATGCATATATATAACAAATTATGACCATTGAATTGACAAAATTTAACACATACCTTTGTTGCTTGTTTAACCTAGTTTTGATGGTCTAAGAAACAACGTAGTCTTGAGACAATCGCTTTGCTTCTTCGGATGCTCTTGAAATGGAAACTTGTGCACAAAATATAAGTGTTTGAAGCCATTTTCATGATTTAAACAGAGATGAACTTACCTTGTCACATCAGCCATTCAATTAGGGATATGAGTGTGGTTCTATAAAATATTCCACCAGATCTTATTAAGTTTAAAATTAAATTTGATCATAGTTTGACGGCGCAGGCACAAGCTATAATGTGGCCCATCGGTGATTTCAAATTCTCGTTTTTAAATCGGTGCATGGGGTAACAATGTATGCAGGGTGAAATATTAACTAGCCTATTAAATGACAGAATCTGATTGTATCTTGTGCTGAAAACATCCCATCGTTTCACTAATCTAGCCGGTGGATCAGGGGTCGAGGATTCTCTTTAAAAGTCATTCGTTAATATCTCCTGGAAAGAGATCTGATTTCGATCCATGTTGTCGTACAAATTTGATGTGGTGAAGATAAATCGAAGGTATGACTAGGACACAGGGAACCTTAAGATGACTTGGGATGAAACTAGACCGTACGATATCCCTATGCGACAAAGACACATGGCACTTGAAACCAACATCTTCATCTAATAGTGTTATTCAGAATCAGGGACCTTTCCTTAGCTAATCATTCTAACAACATATCCCACTACATCGACACTGAAAAGTGTCAAGGATCAGTGATCGACAATAAGCTTAACCAAGTGCTCCTAGATTAACCCTCTCACAAATTGTTGATGTCGAAAGCGCATCGAAGGTCAGCGATAGGCGATGTGTTGAATGCGGAAAAAGTCAATGTTTTATCCCTTTGAGATTTCGCCGACCCCGAACAAGTGCACCTGTCATTGACTATCGTGGGTTTATGATGGCTCAAGTCAATGTTTAATCCTCTCGTATTCTGCCAATGCCGATGGGAATCATCTATCCTCTAAATCTTTGTGGCGAATTACTGATGCAAACTTACTCCATCTTTTACCGATGTCAATGGTGCATCGGCGATCAACAATTATTATTACTGTTTTGCCATTTTATCTTCTTTGATTTTGTCGACATCGAACATAAGCGCGCTTATCACAATGTTAGCTGTAGATTCTTAGCTAGAAACAAAGTTTCATTTAACAAGTTCAAACAAATCTGATTTGATCGATAAGAGTCATGAAAACAAAATAAACCATCTCTCCATATTGAACTCAATTTAGACAGTAACAAAAGGAAACAAGTGGTACCAAAAAGTGACAGAATTTCATAAACTATTTTAAGGTGTGCTGAGCACTCAACAAGTTGTACAACACATGGATAATGAACCTATTGGAAATCCCTCATTTTGGACGGGGAAAGGATGTGAAGAACTGCATCAAGAAATTATTTCTCTTGGTACATGGAGGTGTACTATGGATGGACAGACCAATCTCAATATATGTAGATTTGATTGCAGCAATAAGGGGTCTGCCAACAGATGGTGAGAAGCCCGAACAATACTTGGATGAAAAATAAAGAGAAGGACTTGGAAGAGGAGATGAAGAATACATATGGAACAAAGTGAGGGTCTCGGGGAATCATAATCAACAGGATCAATGAACTTGCGACAATATTGGAAAATATGTTAATGACATGTAAATTGTTCAGGAAGTGTTGCAAGGAGGAAGCACCACCATGAGTGATAGAAGTAGCCACACAATGCGTGAAGGGAAATTTACTTAGCTGGAGTCCATACTTACTAATTTTATTTTTGGATGATTGCAAAGATGCACAAGACATAGGAACATAGTTCCATTATTCGTGGTTGATCATACTCATATCATTGGTGGGTTGGAGACACCTTAAATACAATAGATTTTTTCAAAGGATAGGAAAGTGTCATGCAACGCAATATATAACATTGAGTCACACCTAAAAATCAAAATAAAGGAAGGCCAACTCCAATATATTTTCAATGTATTTTGATGAAATATAGGAAAAGGTGGCTGAGACATGGAGGATACCACTAGAAGTGTTGGAGGAGCATAAGAACATAGAAAATTTCCAGGTGTCTAGACACAATAAATGGATTCGGTCCAAAAGGGACCCAAAGAAGAATTGGTTGCAGATGAGGTATTGTGTGACTGGAGAGGAAGTTCAATGGGATATGAAAGACTGTCTTGAAGAGTGTAAATTACCAATTGTTTCTAAGAAGGGATCAAAGGATAAGTAACAAGTAGAGGTTGGAACATCCAAGCAAACAACTAGCATAACAACAAACGCAAGGAAGGCTCCAGAGTGCACAAAATAAACAAGAGGGAACACGACAGCTAGAAAACCAAGACAAAAGAATCCCTCAAAGCAGGAGAAGGACCTCGTTGAATTAAAAAATGGAAGTGCATAGAAGGAAAAAAAATTTCCTACGTAGGAGGAAATAGGAGGAGGAGGAGATGTCCTAGACTTGGAAGTCCCAATGAATACAACACAGATGGAAAATTTTTCGATGAAGAGGACAGTCTTATAGGAAGCTTGCCATAGAAAGAATATGAAGACACACAAAAGCGTCCATGAGTTGTTTTTGACATAATATGATGTTGACTTAGTCACCTAGAAGGTGCAGGACCGCATAGCAGAGGTGTGGGATGATGCTGAGAAGAAACAAGAGGAAAAAATCAAGAAACTAACAAAGGTGAAGGACACATTAGCACAACTAGAATTAAATACATTGCAACAAAAGGAAAACATGCAACCAAAGTAGACTCATCAACAAAAGACAGTTCCTGAGTAGGAGACAGTCCATATTATAGCATCGGGTAGTGAAAATTTTTGCATTACTCAAGATATGTTGCAGATGGATGAGGAGACAATGCAAAAAAAATTGAAATATATAGATCACATGGACTTGGCATTGGCTAAGGTCCCAACCAAATTGTTGTATAAACTTCAAGTAAGTGTCACACAGGAGATCCAATCAAGAGAACGTGCATATACGATAGATATAAAATTGGTTGAGGACGTAAGGGACACACTAAAGATAACAATACACGAGGTACATGTTGAGAAGGAGCAAGCCAAATAACACATCGACCAAATATAGAAGCACGTAGAAGAAGTTTTCAAGACAATTTCAAACAACACAGAAGAAGGGGAACATTTACAAACAAAAGAGAAAATTGGGAAGATAGCGCAGGCGATGGAAAATTATAAAAGCCACATTACAAAGTTGATGGAACTCTTGAAACCAAGCACACCGCCAAAATTAAGGTCATAAAGAGAATAGGAGGTGGCAAGTAACATGGAGAACATGGTGCAGAACATTCAAGAAGTCACAGATTTATACAATAAGTGTCCGCAACTATGGACGATTCTACAGGAAGATGAGAAACTGTAGGAATTAGAGAAGAAATAAGAAGGATTGAACATTGTTACAAAATACTTGAAGCAGAAATAGAAGGAAATAAAAATTAAGGATAGGTTGAGGAGCGTGCAGGAATTGAAGAACTTGCAGGCCAAATTGAATAATGTACATCCAAAGAAGTAGTTGAGGTAGGATCAGTTGGAGCCATTGAAAGAAGGTGCAGAGAAGATGATGATAGAGGTGGATGTATCCAAGGAGAAGAATGAAAACCTTAGTTTGGAGGCTAAAGAAATGATGAAGGAACATATCACAATGTAGACTATGGAGTCTGTTGCATATAAAAGCACACAGGTGAAGACTTGAGCTGAAGAGATTTCAGGAAAATTCCAGGAGTTGGAGAAGTTATTATGCAAAGAAAACACTACCTGAGTGGCTCATGACGAGCCACAAGTGAGTGTTAGGGGCCTGTTAGAGCAGGCTATTTTGGGAAAATGTGAAACATTTTTTAGGATAGTTGGAAATAGGACCAGAAAAGGAGCACGCCATGAAATAAGGAAAAGAAGTGTGAGGAAGAGGAAAGGAAAATTCAGAAAGAAGGACAATGCGATGAGGAAATGGTTGGACCATGGACCAGCCACGTGCAGGAAGTTACAAAGTGGACAAACCTAATCCACTTAGGGTTATGGTTTTGGTCATGATGTGATGGGCTTAACCCACTTTTTTTAGTATAAATATAAATTGTAAGATCTGAGTAGATCCATCGCTGTGATATTAGAATAGAGTTTAGTTTTGAGTCTTGAGTGAGTTTTGAGTTGCAGTTACTATTTTTTGGTTGAGAACTGAGGATATAGTTTTGAGTCAGAAAGAGTTATGGATTGTAATTTAGGGTCAGGTTTCAAGTTGTGGATCTTGGTGCGACACTGGCCAGCCTCACCTATATATGTGCATTTATGCACTTTCGATGTAATACGTGCAACGAATTGATGAAGATGAATATGAATAAAGAAGCATATAATGTCATATCTTTGTGGACGTAGCTCAGGGGCGTCAACCATGGTAAAACATTATTTTCTTGTGTGGAATGTCTATTTTCTATGTTGAAATGGTTTATGATGAATGAATGAATGACTCGATATGGTATTAGTAACATGCACTAGATTATTTAAGTTAGTTATTGCAAAATGAATTTGAATGGTTGAGAAATGGTAGTTATGAATAATGATATGATGGAATGGTAAATCTAATGACTCATATATCAAAGGTAGAATTAATGTCTAAAATCCCCATGAGCACCATCCCTTCCATGACTGTAGACATCTGGGTCCTGCAGTCACCCATAAGCCATCTCGGGTGAGACTTCATTGTGAACTCTATGCACAGTGTTGTCCTTTGGTCTCCAGAAGGGTCAATGGTTTGCAGGGTTTTGTTGGAAACCTAAGGTAGAACCCAGGTCAGCTCAAATATTCCAACAATAAGGTTGAAACCTGAGAAATACTAGATCTCCAATGTCAAAGTTGTGTTCCACCTGTTGAGATCAATTCCTGCTTCCGAAATTTCCTTTCCCTTTCTATTTTCCCAACTTCTTTTTTCCATTTCTTTTCCCTCTTCTATACCTACCCCTGTTTCCCTTTTTCCTTTTTCCCTTCTTCTATCCCTTTCTAGTTACCATACTTATTCATATTTCAAAAATCAATAGGTTTGTGGTTTGGCGGGCCTTCATTTCCATTCAGTTTCTTATGTCATGAGTCCGATCGACCACCTTGCTACAATATACATAGCCATTTTTGCAACTTCGCGGGTTCACAAATTTAAGACTTCATCCTCCAAATTCTGTGATCTCCAATTTACCCTAAGTATATCATTTCTTTTGCATGAAAGTCCGACCGACTGCTTTTCAACTCTTAGCTTTTTTTTATCATCCATAATCATGGGTTGGCAGGTTCCCTCTTTGGCGAGTTCATGAAAAGCTCCATATTCAAAATTGCTCTTGTCCATCCCTACCATATTCGTGCTTTTCCCAATATGAATTAAGTGTGTTTTAATGCTAAAAACTGATCATGTAGGATCCGAAAAGTTCGTCATTGATAACGAAGGGCTCGAGGAGATTTATCATTAAATTTCATTAAAATGCTATATGCCAAAGGTTATATTATTTTCATCTCTCCAAAAAGATTCATTTCAAGTTATTATACAGCTGAAAGAATACTCTCATCAACCTATAGAAGAAGAAACATCTAGACAATAGTTCTATGGTGATACTTTAAATATCTTTGGTCGTGAGGACCAGAAATTTCAATGGTCCAGAGAATATTCCTATTACTTCTCTCCTCCTACATAGAAAGACGTAATATGGGCATCCGAAATCACTCGCATAGGATGTGTTCCTGATGTCTTTGACTGTAAATAACTTGTTCCATGGTGCATGGAGAATTACGTCCCAAGACAAAGAATTATACAACTCCAAGGTCATTCTCCAATTTCCCTTTCACCGCAAGTCTTTTGCAAGATGTTGAAGCTCCCAGAGTCAACGCTTACTTTCAAAGGAGAATAATGCAATGATTTCGTGAAGAAACATAACAATGGCCTTGACTTCCTGCTTGAATATTTGGAGAAACCTGCATCTATTCCAAAAGACATAACCATGATCCAGGTCGACTCTTTTAAAAAACCCCTTTCAAGAAATCGCATGGTTGTTTACCAGGTTGACAAGTCAGGAAAAGATTAAGAATTTGAGTAACATTATTCAAGCATGCAACAAAGCCATAATAAAAAGGGAAGAACTGTTCAAAAGACTCACAAAGATAGATCTAGAAGGAGGTACTAACGAGGTATAAGACCCTAAATTAATTATCGGCTTAATGTTTCTAACAAAGCAACAATTTGATGAACAATTTGAGATATTTAAGGGGTTATCAACTGAAAATTTTTATAGCATACTTGAATATAATGAAGAAGAAATAGACAATTAGCTAGTTGATTATTTCGTGAAAAATCAAGATATTAAGGAAGCAGTACATGGAATTTCTCTTGACTTAAGAGACTTGGAAGGTGAATTATTCAACATTAAAATTAGGCATGAAATAAATGCCACACCAATGAAAAACTACATTGAATATTGGTTCAAAAAGGAAATTGACAAATTAACCAAAGAAGGGAAAGAAATAGTTGAGACGATTCTTGTAACTATCAATGAAGACAATAAAAGGAAAACATCAAGCAAGTAAAAGTGAGAGAGACCATCATAGTAAGTTTATGTTGATCACATATTTCTTTCTTTATCATTTCTTTCATCTCGTTACTCTGCTTCTTTGACTAGAAAGGTTTAACCGAAATATGATAACTTATCCCTGTCTTCTTTCCAGTTCTTGCTACTCTATCGTCGCCCACCATCCTCTTTCTACAACTTAATTCTTGTTTATATTTTCTTTATGGTCCGAAGGAGCTCCAATCCCAATCCTAAGGACAAACGCATTTAAATTTCAAGGCTTTGTAATAGACTATATATTTTTCAGAAATCCCAAGAGAACTATTTCATGATCAGTTTTGAATATACTTTGTAAATTTGAGTTTTGAGTATAAAGTATTTGAGATTAATATATCATTATATTTGTTTGATCTCCCCATGTGTTTACTCTATTAAAGTTATCTTATTCATGCAAACCATTTTATTTTATTTTATGTGATAAAAAATCTTTAGTTTAACTATGATGGATGTGAGGAAATTTTGTTTATCTTTTTCAAATATATGATGTGTGTGGTTCTTGGTCATTTCTCAGGAACTCATTTTTGAAAACAAAAAACTTTTATTTTATTGCAATTTTTATCTTTATTTTAATATCACGATGGACTTTCTCAGAGTGCTACATTATTATCAAAATTTAGAATCCCAAGGAAATCTTGAAATAAAGAGGAGTACCACCTTTATAAAAATGCAGGGGGATTTGTATCCCTGTGAGGTTGTCATTTATGTCCTAATAGATTCAAATGTCAAAAATTTTGGTAACCATACTGGGGAATGAATTGAAATTTGAAATATGGTTTAGCATCTTTTGAAAAATACATGACTTTTCCCCAGGCTGATCAACCCCACCTGGAAATTGGATTGAATAATCAACAAAGCATCTTACACTAGCTATATAATATGGTAATAATGACATCCAAGACACGAGAATAATTGGAAAGGTATTGGAAGATATTGGGCCAAGAAGAAGAAAGAGAAATCCTTTGAATATGGAGGAGAGACGAGCGACGAGACCGAAGAAATGAAAGGATATCTAGAGAAGAAAAAGGACAAGTTCGGGATTGAATATGGACAAATACAAGGGACCAATTACCATAAGTAAAAGCAAGAAAGTTTGTATTCTAAGAAGTCGAAAACATATTCCTAAAACATGTATGGACATGGCAAAAAGAAATGAACAACTGTGCGAAGAACCAAAAAGAGAACCTCATGAGGAGAGACAAGGGGGTGGTGGAAGAAATCAAGAAAACCTAATATTGAAAAACCGAAGAAGAGTAAGAGATTCCCCTTTAAATATTTGAGGTGAGCAACATGACCTCCATGTTCTCCCTAAGGATACCTTGAAGAAATTTTATGGAGACAGAACAATCGATGCCAAAATGAACCTTAACTTATTTCTTGATGTTTGTGATTTTCATCGTGTTGAATATGACGATGTGATGGTAAGGTTATTTCTTCAAACCTTATCAAGAATATCTTATGAATTGTACACAACATTACCTAGTAGGTCAATTGGCTCGTTTAATGACCTCGAAGCCATGTTCTTGACTATGTTCTCCCCTCCAGTTGCATATCATACCCTTCTCATTGATTTCACTCAGATTGGTTTGAGGAAGAATGAGAGAATACAAGATTTTAATATCAAGTTCAATAAAACCTTCAGTAAGATTCCAGAAGATAAAATACCTAATGACCCAGTCATACTCAGTTGTTATAAGAATTTGAGGCCCCCAAATGTAAAATATGCTATCAAAACATCCCAGATGGATACCTTGGAGGAAGTAATGATTAAATACATTGAGATGGAAGAAATTATGATTGATATGGGTGTCGACCCTAACATTGTCCTAGGAAAAGTACAACGGCAACTGGGAGGCTTAGATATTGATAATCAAGGAGATTCTAGATCAAGAAAGGATGAAGAAACGGAGCCATGACTGACCCAAAATCAAACAATTGGAGGAGGATTTTTCAAGGGAACCATACCATATGTGAAGGTAGACCCTGTTGCAGCACAATAAACCAAACAAAGAATTGAATTTGCACAAGAAATGAAGATAGAACATCTAATTGTGACTGGTGACTTTGAGTTGGCAATAAATCAAGTTACCCAGAGGTATAAAATAAAAAAGGAAAGACTCAAATTATATTTCAAAAGAGTTAACGAATTGATGGAAGCCTTCAACTCTTTCAACATCTCTTTCATCCCAAGGGATAAAAATCAGAAGGAATATTCATTAGCTTTGGCGGCCTCATTGTCAAACTCGGATGATGTTCAAGGAAAAACATCTTTTCAAGTAAAAAGATGTTCAAGTACCTGATAACCAGGAATTTTTACAAGTATTTAAGAATGATGAAGAATTGGAATTTTTTTTGATGGATGATGATGAAGATGAAGAAAATCACATAACAATTGTCCTGAGGAATTGTATTCAATATGAGTCTCTTTTTACAAGAGATGGTCATGTTGAAAACCTCCTAGAAGAAGCGTTGCTTCGAAAGGTCCAAGAAACAAGAAAAATTAACATTGGAATCGATAGTTCCCCAAAATATGTCAATTTGGGGTTTGATTGCAAAACTAATGAAGTTGATCAATATGTCACGTTATTTAAAGAATATCTTGATGTGTTCACATGGAGCTAAGATGATTTCAAGGCATATGATAAAACAATGTTTCAACACATTATTCCCTTGCGAGAAGGGGTGAAGCCTGTCAAGCAGAAGATAAGAATAATGAACCCCAAATTAAAATTGTTGCTAAAGGTTGAATTGGAGAAGTTAAAGAAGGTTGGAATAATATACCCCATTAAACATTATGATTGTCTTTCAAACCCTGTAATAGTAAGAAATAAGACTAGACAGATTTAGATGTATGTAGATTTCAGGGATCTTAACAAATCAACTATAAAGGATAATTATCCTTTACCTCACATGGATTTTCTTCTCCAAAAAGTCATGGAATCAACTTGCATGTCCATGTTATATGGGTTTTCTGGGTATAATCAGGTATTAGTTGCAGAAGAAGATAGAGGAAATAAAACTTTCATAACACCTTGGGAGACATATTCATATGCTAGGATTCCCTTTGGTTTAAAGAATGCAGGAGCTACATTTCAGAGGGCTATGGATCATGCTTTTGAGGGGTTGATAGGAAAATTCATGGTGGATTATCAAGATGACCTGATAGTACACTACAAAAAAAGGAGTGATCACATTCATCACCTGAGGAAAGTTTTGACAGATGCAAAATATATGGTGTTTCCTTAAATCCAAAGAAATGTTTATTTGCTATAACTCAAGGAAAAATATTGGGTCATATTGTGTGCAAGGAAGGGATCTATATAGATTCAGAAAGAGTTAAAGATTTAAATGAACTCAACCCCCCATCATCTAAGAATGGATTTTAGTCATTTTTCAACTTTGTACGAAGATTTGTCCCTGATTATGCAAGTATTGTCAAGCCGATCAATTTATTGTTAAAAAAGGACCAAAGGTTCGAATGGACCATGGATACACAAGAAGATTTCAATAATATAAAAAAGTAAATCACTACAACTCCAGTCCTCATTAGCCGATACTTTCAAAGAGACTTCATCATCTATTTGTTCGCTACAAAAACAGTTGTTGCATTTATTCTTACTCAGAGGGATACCAAGGGTGAAGAACTCCCAATTAGCTTCATGAGCAAAACCCTTCATGATTATGAATTGAGATATTCAAAATTGGAGAAGCAAGCCCTATCTCTTGTGAAAGAGGTGTTACACATTATTTTAATCACCCCTATGACTGTCAATGATGTAAACCTATCCTTTGTCTTTAGAAGGATCAATTGCCTTAATCCCTAAAGAAGAATGAAGATACCTTTTCCCAGAGAGATGAAATTATATTTTTCCTTTGTCAAAAACCTTATAAAAAGGGATCGTTGCACCTTGCTTAGTGTTAAGGGTGTGATGATATAGGACCATTGTAGGTTTCCCCATAGTGGCATGTGACATTGTCACAGTTTTCTCAGTGTTAAGGGTGCGATGATTTTTGTACGAAGGAAAATGAGGAATTTCTCGAAAGTTCTAGAATAGAAGCTTCGAGGGTGAGGTGGCCTCCAATCGGTTTGGATCTGAGTCGCGTCCCTGATCTCATGGGATCATCCTATCCTCCTCACCCTATCCTTTTTAGCCTATAAAAGGAGAGGAGTTCTCATGGGAAAAGTTATCTTCATTGAGTTGGATTGAGTTGGCTAGATTTTGGAGTTGGAAAGTTCTTGAGTTTTGTAGCTTGGAGTTTTTGGAGCTTGTATGTTGGCTTTGAGCTTTTCTTTGTCAAGATAGATTGTTGATCTTAGAATCTATGGAGCAGAAGTGTGTGGGAAGCAAGGAACTATTGGAAGGGACCTTACAACATCAAGGCACTGGTTGTATTCTCCTTTTCATATCTTTAATACAGTGATATATTTGTTTCCCATAAAATTGGTCTTATTTTATTGTATGACTCCTTAGTCACATACATAGGTTTTGTTGAGTATACATTGTTTCTTCCACTTCGTTGTTTTGTGTCTTTTTTACAGGTTCAACATCCCATAAGACTTGGAACGGAGCGAGGATGACACTAGCGAGGACAAACAAAATTTAAAAGGTATGTCATTTATCTCTTGTTAGTTAGTATGCTTGATAATTAAAAATGAGGGAAAGTTTTATATTATGTCTTGTTTTGTTCTAGTTTCATGGTGAAACTAGGGAGATCTGTTTGTGTCCGCACTTACCAATTTGTCCGGTAACAAAATTGGTGACCATATTGGGGAACGGTTTATTTTCCTAGTAGTCTTTCTTTCTCGCTTTGATTGCATGGGTTCTGTTTTCTGAGTCATTGGGAGATCCAGATTAACTCTCTGACTGTTTAATTTCACTGGAAAACCTTCATGCTTTTTATTTTTTCCATTTTTCCTTTGATCGTTGCACCCTTCTTTGAGAGACAGTGTGATGATCTAAGATTGATGCACCCTACCTTTAGAAACAATGTGACATCGTCGCAATGTACTATTCTCTGGCCCGCGATGATCTAGAATCATCACACTATGTTGGCTGGTAGCCCGTGACGATTGTGAAAATTTTGAGCTTTTCGTGGTTTTCCTTACCCAGATGTGTGATAAGTGTTTGGGGTGATTTGTTAGGTCTGATTACAATCTGCTTGAAAAATTTGAATCTGTTTTTAGCCATATTTTCTTTGTTTTAGCTTGTTTATTTTGAAATATTTGATCTATTGCTTTGAGCGTCTTTCAGTTACAAAGAATTGTTTTTTCTTTAGAATTGTTTAGTGAAATAACACTTATTTTTCTAAATAGTTTGTGTTAAAAGAGAAAATTTGTTTGGGTTTCTTTTTTTTATAGATATTTGCTATTGCTTTTAGCTATCTTTTAAAACAAAAAAAATTAATTTCTTGCTTTGCATTAGATTTAGGGCATCCTTGCATTTGAGGTAGCAAAATTGCATGGTTTTTGGCATTTTTTGGTCTGGAATTCTGGAAAGTTTTCCCCCTCATGGTCGAGGGGGGGGCGCCAAGAATCATGTATTGGTGTATAGTCTCTTTAGCTCATTTCTTGAAGATATTGATATTGATGAGTTTTATAAAATTTTGGGACATTGTGCATCTAGGAATGATAAACTTTTTCTCCTACTCGTAATATAGCTTTCATCGAAGTGAAATAATTTCATTCTCATTTATTTGCATTGTTTGGAGTCATTCAAAACATCATCTCATCCACACCATTTTCCTCTTGAGTAAACAACAGCCTTAAAAGTAAATCTCTTATAAAAATTGATTAGACATTTTTATATTTTTTGGTAGCAAACCTACATTAGCTTAGAGTGTAGGGATTTGGAATAGGTGTGAAAGATAAATTTCCAAATATGTAAACAAACATAGTATCTTGTGATAGAGAGAGTTTAAATCCACTTTATATAATTTGTCCTGGGAATCCCTTCTAACACAAGGGTCAATCACGAGGTCGCATTAGGACTGACAAAGTTACTCACCCTACTTTGTTGGTCTTAGTGTATAGATTGCGCATATTATTGGGGGTCACTTGAGAAGAAAATCATGTGGGGACCTTCTCGAGTTCATTTTGGGCTTAGACACCTTGCCTTTGTGGGTGGATCAGACTGTTGACTATTTCCCCAGACATCATTGTCGTAATTGGTAACCTTAGTGGCCTATCTCTTTAGGGTCTTTACACGAGGTGACTGTAGAGGGGAAAGTATTCACGGTACCTGAAATCGACGTTGGCCAAACTCACTTGGTCTCCTTGGAGGGTATACCCATGATTATGTGTGGGATCTTACACCAGGGTGTAAGTCCATTAAGAAAGTCATCAATGTAACTTTTCCACCTGCTCTATCTCATCCCCTTCTTACATTGTCCTCGCAATGTTGGATTTCATCACCAACTAGTGTGTTCATTGTGAGAAGGTTTTGTTTTCATTCTTTCTTACTATATTTTTAGTTTGTGTTGTTTTTTTTCCCTTGTAGGCCTTAAGTTGGATCTGTGTTTAATGGCATCAGTTCCTAGAATGACCAATGAAGCCACCCCTTCTTCGGAGGATCCTTTTGTTTTTCCTTCTTACAGAAACGTTGGTCCTCCTTACATCGCTACTTTGAGCCTTCTAGGTCTCACAATTGGATTACCGATATGGTTTTTTTCCACTCAGGTAATCCCGAATGCTGTAAGTGATTCAGTTGTAAGCACTTCCACCCAATAACATCAACCTCATGTTGATCCTTCACCTTCTTCACCAGTAAGATATTATTTGCCTTCTTCACTTGCATGGTCTTCTTCTGTTTCATCTTCTTCACCGAGTGAAAGCTCTGAAGCTAGTAACTCAGTGGATAAGAAGAAGAAGAAAAGGAATATTAATAAGAAGAAAAATAATCAAGCATCCAAACCTCCAACCACTGCCAAACATGTTGGAAAACAACCAGTTATTGATAATCGTGTTGGGAGTGTTGATGGTGCCAAGATCACCTGAACGACCTGTAAGCCCAAGTAGCCTTGCAAGATTTGTAAGGGTATCCATATTATTAAAGATTTCCCTGGTCTATACAAGGTTATAGAAGCATGGTCTACATACCCTCGCCAGCCTCTAAACAACATGTTGATCTCCCGTCAATTAGTCAAGATACCATTGGGAAGAAGAAAAGTAGAGTCAATTTCCGATGTATGTTATGTAGAGAGAGTCATCAAACTCACATTTTCCCTCATATGGATGAAGCCTTGAAATTACTAGACGACATGACTATTTCTCAGCCTCAACTTCTAGCTGCTTACCATAAGATTTCTCTCAGCCCACCTATAGTTCATGGAATGATCAATATGGTCCCTTCGTCAGTCAGCTCGGTTTATCATGTGGTCAATCTGGTCACATACTCGGTTGAACCAAATGATAAAGTGGTCGATCCAATTTCATCCTCGGTCGATCCCACTCTCTTGTTAGAGAGTGAAACCCAAGAGATCGATCTGTTTCCTACCATCGAACCCATTCTCCCCTTGGAGAATGAAACCCAAGTGGTCGATCTGATCCTATCATTGGTTGATCCTACTCTCCTGCTAGAGAGTAAACTCGATACTGCTCACATTTTTCTCATTGATACAAACACTACCATGCCGGGGGGAATTCCTCTTTATCCTATGGAACCTCCAACAAGTAATGAGGTCATCCTTTTTGATTGGGGTGCATTGACTGGACCTCATCTTCCCTCTCACATTCCTTTCAAGATTATAGTACAAGTTTGTGTTCAGGACGTTTCTCAGATGCTGATAGATGAAGGTTCACCCATTATTACTTTGTCCTCTATTGCTTGGAAGGATTAAGGATTTCCTCAGCTTGTTCCAGTTACCCAAAAGCTGTTAGCTTTCAACAGAAGAACCAGTCAACCTTTAGGTGCCCTTCCTCAATTTCCCATAACTTTGGGAGGGAAAATTGTCTTTATTGATGTCATGGTAGGACAAGACCCCTTGGATTTTGATTTAATCCTTGGGAGAGATTATGCCTATGCCATGAAAGTTATCGTGTCCACTCTTTTTCATGTGATATCTTTCCCTCACGGTGGAATAATTGTGACTATTGATCAAATTTCATTTGTTGGCCCTGACTTGACCATAGACTCAATGAACTCCCTTGATGATTTATACAAACACTACCATGGCATACAAACTCATTTTTCTCATTGATACAAACAGTACCATGCCGGGGGGAATTCCTCTTTATCCTATGGAACCTCCAACAAGTAATGAGGTCATCCTTTTTTATTGGAGTGCGTTGACTAGACCTCGTCTTCCCTCTCACATACCTTTCAAGATTATAGTACAAGTTTGTGTTCAGGATGTTTCTCAGATGCTGATAGACGAAGGTTCACCCATTATTACTTTGTCCTCTATTTCTTAGCAGCATTAAGGATTTCCTCAGCTTGTGCCGGTTACCTAAAAGCTGTTAGCTTTCAATAGAAGAACTAGTCAACCTTTAGGGACCCTTCCTCAATTTCCCATAACTTTGGGAGGGAAAACTATCTTTATTGATGTCATGGTAGGACAAGACCCCTTGGATTTTGATTTAATCCTTGGGAGATATTATGCCTATGCCATGAAAGTTATCGTGTCCACTCTTTTTCATGTGATATCTTTCCCTCACGATGGAAGAATTGTCACTATTGATCAACTTTCATTTGTTGGCCCTGACTTGACCATAGACTCAATGAACTCCCTTGATGGTTTATACAAACACTACCATGGAATACAAACTCATTTTTCTCATTGATACAAACACTACCATGCCAGGGGAAATTCCTCTTTATCCTATGGAACCTCCAACAAGTAATGAGGTCATCCTTTTTTATTGGGGTGCATTGACTGGACCTCATCTTCCCTCTCACATTCCTTTCAAGATTATAGTACAAGTTTGTGTTCAAGACATTTCTTAGATGCTGATAGACGAAGGTTCACCTGTTATTACTTTGTCCTCTATTGCTTGGCAGGATTAAGGATTTCCTCAGCTTGTGCCGGTTACCCAAAAGCTGTTAGCTTTCAATAGAAGAACCAGTCAACCTTTAGGGACCCTTCCTAAATTTCCCATAACTTTGGGAGGGAAAACTGTCTTTATTGATGTCATGGTAGGACAAGACCCCTTGGATTTTGATTTAATCCTTGGGAGAGATTATGCCTATGCCATGAAAGTTATCGTGTCCACTCTTTTTCATGTGATATCTTTCCCTCACGATGGAAGAATTGT
>JASDQU010683264.1:85726-95767 GCA_032191745.1 Picea mariana
TGCAAGAGGGAAGTTTTGGGAAAAAGAGCCCCATACTCATTCACCCCCCCTCTAAGTGTGGTAGGTGTGTCCAACAGAATTAATGTCTAAAATCCCCATGAGCACCATCCCTTCCATGACTGTAGACATCTGGGTCCTGCAGTCACCCATAAGCCATCTCGGGTGAGACTTCATTGTGAACTCTATGCACGGTGTTGTCTTCTGGTCTCCAGAAGGGTCAATGGTTTGCAGGGTTTTGTTGGACACCTA
Source organism: Picea mariana (assembly GCA_032191745.1). Lineage (NCBI taxonomy): Eukaryota > Viridiplantae > Streptophyta > Pinopsida > Pinales > Pinaceae > Picea > Picea mariana. The sequence continues at coordinate 85,976 of JASDQU010683264.1, forward strand.
AGGTAGAACCCAGGTCAGCCCAAATATTCCAACAATAAGGTTGAAACCTGAGAAATACTAGATCGCCAACCTCAAAGTTGTGTTCCACCTATTGAGATCAATTCCTGCTTCCGAAATTTCCTTTCCCTTTCTATTTTCCCAACTTCTTTTTTCCATTTCTTTTCCCTCTTCTATACCTACCCGTGTTTCCCTTTTTCCTTTTTCCCTTCTTCTATCCCTTTCTAGTTACCATACTTATTCATATTTCAAAAATCAATACGTTTACGGTTTGACGGGCCTTCATTTCCATCCACTTTCTTATGTCATGAGTCCGATTGACCACCTTGCTACAATATACATAGCCATTTTTGCAACTTCGCGGGTTCACAAATTTAAGCCTTCATCCTCCAAGTTCCGTGATCTCCAATTTACCCTAAGTATTTCATTTCTCCTGCATGAAAGTCCGACCGATTGCTTTTCAACTCTTAGCTTTTTTTTATCATCCATAATTGTGGATTGGCAAGTTCCCTCTTTGGCGAGTTCATTAAAAGCTCCATATTCAAAATTGCTCTTGTCCATCCCCACCATCTTCGTGCTTTGCCCAATATGAATTAAGTGTGGTTTAATGCTAAAAATTGATCATGCAGGATCCGAAAAGATCATCATTGATAACGAAGGGATCGAGGAGATTTCTCATTAAATTGCATTAAAATGCTATATGCCAAAGGTTATATTATTGTCATCTCTTCGAAAAGATTCATTTCAAGTTATTATACAGCTGAAAGAATACTCTTATCAATCTATGGAAGAAGCAACATCTAGACAACAGTTCTATGGTGATACTTTAAATATCTTTGGTCGTGAGGACCAGAAATTTCAGTGGTCCAGAGAATATTCCTATTATTTCTCTCCTCCTACATAGAAAGACGTAATATGGGCATCTGAAATCACTCGCATAGGATGTGTTCCTGAGGTATTTGACTGTAAATAACTTGTTGCATGGTGCATGGAGAAGTACATCCCAAGACAAAGAATTATACAACTCCAAGGTCATTCTCCAATTTCCCTTTCACCGCAAGTCTTTCGCAAGATGTTGAAGCTCCCAGAGTCGATGCTTACCTTCAAAGGAGAAGAATGCAATGATTTCGTGAAGAAACATAACAATGGCCTTGACCTCCTGCTTGAATATTTGGAGAAACCCACATCTATTCCAGAAGACATAACCATGATCCAGGTCGACTCTTTTAAAAAAACCCTTTCAAGAAATAGCATGGTTGTTTACCAGGTTGACAAGTCAGGAAAAGATTAAGAATTTGAGTAACATTATTCAAGCATGCAACAAAGCCATAATAAAAAGGGAAGAATTGTTCAAAAGACTCACAAAGATAGATCTAGAAGGAGGTACTAACGAGGTATAAGACCCTAAATTAATTCTCGGCTTAATGTTTCTAACAAAGAAACAATTTGACGAACAATTTGAGATATTTAAGGGGTTATCAACTGGAATTTTTTATAGCATACTTGAATATAATGAAGAAGAAATAGACAATTAGCTAGTTGATTATTTCGTGAAAAATCAAGATATTAAGGAAGCAGTACATGGAATTTCTCTTGACTTAAGAGACTTGGAAGGTGAATTATTCAACATTAAAATTAGGCATGAAAGAAACGCCACACCAATGAAAAACTACATTGAAGATTGGTTCAAAAAGGAAATTGACAAATTAACCAAAGAAGGGAAAGAAACAGTTGAGACGATTCTTGTAACTATCAATGAAGACAATAAAAGGAAAACATCAAGAAGGTAAAAGTGAGAGAGACCATCATAGTAAGTTTATGTTGATCACATCTTGCTTTCTTTATCATTTCTTTCATCTCGTTACTTTGCTTCTTTGACTAGAAAGGTTTAACCGAAATATAATAACTTATCCCTGTCTTCTTTCCAGTTCTTGCTACTCTATCGTCACCCGCCATCCTCTTTCTAAAACTTAATTCTTTTTATATTTTCTTTATGGTCCGAGGGAGCTCCAATCCCAGTCCTAAGGACAAACACATTTAAATTTCAAGGTTTTGTAATAGACTATATATTTTTCAGAAATCCCAAGAGCACTATTTGACGATCAGTTTTGAATATACTTTGTAAATTTGAGTTTTGAGTATAAAGTATTTGAGATTAATCTATCATTATATTTGTTTGAGGTCCCCATGTGTTTACTCTATTAAAGTTCTCTTATTCATGCAAACCATTTTATTGTATTTTATGTGATAAAAAATCTTTAGTTTAACTATGATGGATGTGAGGAAATTTTGTTTATCTTTTTCAAATATATGATGTGTGTGGTTCCTAGTCATCTCTCAGGAACTCTTTTTTGAAAACAAAAAACTTTTACTTTATTGCAATTTTTATCTTTATTTTAATATCACAATGGACTTTCTCAGAGTCCTACATTATTATCAAAATTTAGAATGCCAAGAAAATCTTGAAATAAAGAGGAGTACCACCTCTATAAAAACACAGGGGGATTTGTATCCCTGTGAGGTTGTTGTTTATGTCCTAATAGATTCAAATGTCAAAACTTTTGGTGACCATATTGGGGAATGAATTGAAATTTGAAATATGGTTTAGCATCTTTTGAAAAATACATGACTTTTCCCCAGGCTGATCAACCCCACCTGGAAATTGGATTGAATAATCAACAAAGCATCTTACACTAGCTATATAATATGGTAATAATGACATCCAAGACCTGAGAATAATTGGAAAGGTATTGGAAGATATTGGCCCAATAAGAAGAAAGATAAATCCTTTGAAGATGGAGGAGAGACGAGCGACGAGACCGAAGAAATGAAAGGACATCTAGAGAAGCAAAAGGAAAAGGTCGGGATTGAATATGGATGAATACAAGGGACCAATTACCATAAGTAAAAGCAAGCAAATATGTATTCTAAGAAGTCAAAAACATATTCTTGAAACATGTATGGACATGGCAAAAAGAAATGAACAACTGTGTGAAGAACCAAAAAGAGAACCTCATGAGGAGAGACAAGGGGGTGGTGGAAGAAATCAGAAAACCTAATATTCAAAAACCGAAGAAGAGTAAGAGATTCCCCTTTAAATATTTGAGGTGAGCAACATGACCTCCATGTTCTCCCTAAGGGTACCTTGAAGGAATTTTATGGAGATAGAACAATCGATGCCAAAAGGAACCTTAACTTATTTCTTGATGTTTGTGGTTTTCATCGTGTTGAATATGACGATGTCATGGTAAGGTTATTTCTTCGAACCTTATCAGGAATATCTTATGAATGGTATACAACATTACCTAGTAGGTCAATTGGCTCATTTAATGACCTCGAAGCCATGTTCCTGACTATGTTCTCCCCTCCAGTTGCATATCATACCCTTATTGATTTCTCTCAGACTGGTTTGAGGAAGAATGAGAGAATATGAGATTTTAATATTAAGTTCAATCAAACCTTGAGTAAGATTCCAGAAGATAAAATACCTAATGACCTAGTCATACTCAGTTGTTATAAGAATTTGAGGCCCCCAAATGTAAAATATGCTATCAAAACATCCCAGATGGATACCTTGGAGGAAGTAATGATTAAATCCATTGAGATGGAAGAAATTATGATTGAGATGGGTGTCGACCCCAACATTGTCCTAGGAAAAGTACAACGACAGCTGGGAGGCTTAGATACTAATAATCAAGGAGCCTCTAGATCAAGAAAGAATGAAGAACCGAAGCCATGACCGACCCAAAATCAAACAATTGGAGGAGGATTTTTCAAGGGAACCATACCATATGTGAAGGTAGGCCCTGTTGCAGCACAAGAAACCAAACAAAGAAATGAAGATAGAACATCTAATTGTGACTGGTGACTCCGAGTTGGCAATAAATCAAGTTACCCAGAGGTATAAAATAAAAAAGGAAAGACTCAAATTATATTTCAAAAGAGTTAACGAATCGATGGAAGCCTTCAACTCTTTCAACATTTCTTTCATCCCAAGAGATAAAAATCAGAAGGAAGATTCATTAGCTTTGGCAGCCTCATTGTCAAACCTGGATGATGTTCAAGGAAAAACATCTTTTCAAGTAAAAAGAATATTTTGACCTTCTGTACCTGAAAACCAGGAATTTTTACAAGTATTTGAGAATGATGAAGAATTGGAAATTTTTTTTATGGATGACGATGAAGCTGAAGAAAATAACATAACTATTGTCCTGAGGAATTGTATTCAATCTGAGTCTCTTTTTACAAGAGACAATCATGTTGAAAACCTCCTAGAAGAAGCGTCGCTTCAAAAGGTCCAAGAAACAAGAAAAATTAACATTGGAATCGATAGTTCCCCAAAATATGTCAATTTGGAATTTGATTGCACAACTAATGAAGTTGATCAATATGTCATGTTATTTAAATAATATCTTGATGTGTTCACATGGAGCTAAGATGATTTGAAGGCATATGATAAAACAATATTTCAACACATTATTTCCTTGCGAGAAGGGGCAAAGCCTGTCAAGCATAAGATAAGAATAATGAACCCCAAATTAAAATTGTTGGTAAAGGTTGAATTGGAGAAGTTAAAGAAGGTTGGAATAATATACCCCATTAAACATTATGACTGGCTTTCAAACCCTGTAATAGTAAGAAAGAAGACTAGAGAGATCCAGATGTATGTAGATTTCAGGGATCTTAACAAATCAACTATAAAGGATAATTATCCTTTACCTAACATGGATTTTCTTCTCCAACAAGTCATGGGATCAGCCTGCATATCCATGTTATATGGGTTTTCTGGGTATAATAAGGTATTAGTTGCAGAAGAAGATAGAGGAAATAAAACTTTCATAACACCTTCGGAGACATATTCATATGCTAGGATTCCCTTTGGTTTAAAGAATGCAGGAGCTACATTTCAAAGGGATATGGATCATGCTTTTGAGGGGTTGATAGGAAAATTCATGGTTGATTATCAAGATGACCTGATAGTACACTACAAAAAAAGGAGTGATCACATTCATCACCTGAGAAAATTTTTTGACAGATGCAAAATATATGGTGTTTCCTTAAATCCAAAGAAATGTTTATTTGCTATAACTCAAGGAAAAATATTGGGTCATATTGTGTGCAAGGAAGGGATCTATATAGATCCAGAAAGAGTTAAAGCTATAAATGAACTCAACCCCCCATCATCTAAGAAGGGAGTTTAGTCATTTTTTGGAAAGATCAACTTTGTACGAAGATTTTTCCCTGATTATGAAAGTATTGTCAAGCCGATCAATTTATTGTTAAAAAAGGACCAAAGGTTCGAATGGACCATGGATACACAAGAATATTTCAATAATATAAAAAAGTAAATCACTACAACTCCAGTCCTCATTAGCCCATACTTTCAAAGAGACTTCATCATCTATTTGTTCGCTACAGAAACAGTCGTTGCATCTATTCTTACTTAGAGGGATACCAAGGGTGAAGAACTCCAAATTAGCTTCATGAGCAAAACCCTTCATGATCATGAATTGAGATATTCAAAATTGGAGAAGCAAGCCCTATCTCTTGTGAAAGAGGTGTTACACATTATTTTAACCACCCCTATGACTGTCAATGATGTAAACCTATCCTTTGTCTTTAGAAGGATCAATTTCCTTAATCCCTAAAGAAGAATGAAGATACATTTTCCCAGAGAGATGAAATTATATTTTTCCTTTGTCAAAAACCTTATAAAAAGGGATCATCGCACCTTGCTTAGTGTTAAGGGTGTGACGATCTATAGCCATTGCAGGTTTTCCCATAGTGGCCTGTGACATTGTCATAGTTTTCTTAGTGTTAAGGGTGCGACGATTTTTGTACGAAGGAAAATGAGGAATTTCTTGAAAGTTTTAGAATAGAAGCTTCGAGGGTGAGGTGGCCTCCAATCGGTTTGGATCTGAGTTGCATCCGTGATCTCATGGGATCATCCTAACCTCCTCACCCTATCCTTTTTAGCCTATAAAAGGAGAGGAGTTCTCATGGGAAAAGTTAGCTTGATTGAGTTGGATTTAGTTGGCTAGATTTTGGAGTTGGAAAGTTCTTGAGTTTTGTAGCTTGGAGTTTTTGGAGCTTGTAGGTTGGCTTTGAGCTTTTCTTTGTCAAGATAGATTGTTGATCTCAGAATCTATGGAGCAGAAGTGTGTGGGAAGAAAGGAACTATTGGAAGGGACCTTACAACATCAAGGCACTGGTTGTATTCTCCTTTTCATATCTTTAATACAGTGATATATTTGTTTCCCATAAAATTGGTCTTATTTTATTGTATGACTCCTTAGTCACATACATAGGTTTTGTTGAGTATACATTGTTTCTTTCACTTCATTGTTTTGTGTATTTTTTATAGGTTCAACATCCCATAAGCCTTGGAATGGAGCGAGGATGACACTAGCGAGGAAAAACGACATTTAAAAGGTATTTCATTTATCTCTTGTTAGTTAGTATGCTTGATAATTAAAACTTAGGGAAAGTTTTATATTATGTCTTGTTTTGTTCTAGTTTCATGGTGAAACTAGGGAGATCTGTTTGTGTCCGTACTTACCAATTTGTCTGATAACAAAATTGGAGACCATACTGGGGAACGGTTTATTTTCCTAGTAGTCTTTCTTTCTTGCTTTGATTGGATGGGTTCTATTTTCTGAGTCATTGGGAGATCCAGATTGACTCTCTGATTGTTTAATTTCACTGGAAAACCTTCATGCTTTTTATTTTTTCCATTTTTCCTTTGATCGTTGCACCCTGCTTTGAGAGACAGTGTGACGATCTAAGATTGATGCACCCTGCCTTTAGAAATAGTGCGACATCGTCGCAATGTACCGTTCTCTTTCCCGCGATGATCTAGAATCGTCACACTGTGTTGGCTGGTAGCCCGCGACGATTGTGAAAATTTTGAGCTTTTGGTGGTTTTCCTTACCCAGATCTGTGATAAGTGTTTGGGGTGATTTGTTAGGTCTGATTACAATCTACTTGAAAACTTTGAATCTATTTTTAGCCATATTTGCTTTGTTTTAGCTTGTTTATTTTGAAATATTTGATCTCTTGCTTTGAGCGTCTTTCAGTTACAAAGAATTGTTTTTTCTTTAGAATTGTTTAGTGAAAGAACACTTCTTTTTCTAAATAGTTTGTGTTAAAAGAGAAAATTTGTTTGGGTTGCTTTGTTTTATAGAAATTTTCTATTGCTTTTAGCTATATTTTAAAACAAAAAAAATTAATTTCTTACTTTGCATTAGATTCGGGGCATCCATGCATTTGAGGTAGCAAAATTGCATGGTTTTTGGCATTTTTTGGTCTGGAATTCTGGAAAACTTTCCCCCTCATGGTCGGGGGGGGCAAGAATCGTGTATTGGTGTACAGTCTCTTTAGCTCATTTCTTGAAGATCTTGATATTGATGAGTTTTATAAAATTTTGGGACATTGTGCATATAGGAATGATAAACGTTTTCTCCTAGTCGTAATATAGCTTTCATCGAAGTGAAATAATTTCATTCTCATTTATTTGCATTGTTTAGAGTCGGTCAAAACATCATCTCATCCATCCCATTTTCCTCTTGAGTAAACAACAGACTTAAAAGTAAAGCTCTTATAAAAATTGATTAGACATTTTTATATTTTCTGATAGCAAACCTACATTAGCTTAGAGTGTAGGGATTTGGAATAGGTGTGAAAGATAAATTTCCAAATATGTAAACAAACATAGTATCTTGTGATAGAGAGAGTTTAAATCCACTTTCTCTAATTTGTCCTGGGAATCCCTTCTAACACAAGGGTCAATCACGAGGTCGCATTAGGACTGACAAAGTTACTCACCCTACTTTGTTGGTCTTAGTGTAGAGATTGTGCATATTATTGGGGGTCACTTGAGAAGAAAATCATGTGGGGACCTTCTCGAGTTGATTTCGGTCTTAGACACCTTGCCTTTTTGCATGGATCGGACTGTTGACTATTTCCCCAGACATCATTGTCGTAATTGGTAACCTTAGTGGCCTATCTCTTTAGGGTATTTACACGAGGAGACTATGGAGGGGCAAGTATTCACGGTACCTGTGTAAGTCTGTTAAGAAAGTCATCAATGTAAATTTTCCACCTACTCTATCTCATCCCCTTCTTACATTGTCCTCGCGACGTTGGTTTTCATCACCAACTAGTGTGTTCATTGTGAGAAGGTTTTGTTTTCATTCTTGCTTACTATTTTTTTAGCGTGTGTTGTTTTTTTCCCTTGTAGGCCTTAAGTTGGATCTGTGTTTAATGGCATCAGTTCCCATAATGACCAATGAAGCCACCCCTACTAAGAGGATCCTTTTGTTTTTCCTTCTTACAGAAACGTTGGTCTCCTTACATCGCTACTTTGAGCCTTCTAGGTCTCACAATTGGATTACAGATATGGTTTTCTTCCACTCAAGTAATCCCGACTGCTGTAAGTGATTCAGTTGTAAGAACTTCCACCCAATAACATCAACCTCATGTTGATCCTTCACCTTCTTGACCAGTAAGATATTCTCTGCCTTCTTCACTTGCATGGTCTTCTTCCGTTTCATCTTCTTCACTAAGTGAAAGCTCTGAAGCTAGTAACTCGGTGGATAAGAAAAAGAAGAAAAGGAATATTAATAAGAAGAAAAATAATCAAGTGTCCAAACCTCCAACCACTGCCAAACATGTTGGAAAACAACCAGTTACTGATAATCGTGTTGGGAGTGTTGATGGTGCCAAGCTCCCCTGAACGACCTGTAAGCCCAAGTACCCTTGCAGGATTTGTAAGGGTATCCATATTATTAAATATTGCCCTGGTCTATCCAAGGTTATAGAAGCATGGTCTACACACCCTTGCCAGCCTCTGAACAACATTGATCTCCCATCAATTAGTCAAGATACCATTGGGAAGAAGAAAAGTAGAGTCAATTTCCGATGTATGTTATGTAGAGAGAGTCATCAAACTCACATTTTCCCTCATATGGACGAAGCCTCGAAATTACTAGACGACATGACTATTTCTCAGCCTCAACTTCCAGCTGCTTACCGTAAGCTTTCTCTTAGCCCACCTATAGTTCATGGAATGATCAATATGTTCCCTTTGTCAATTAGCTCGGTTGATCATGTGGTCAATCTGGTCACATACTTGGTTGAACTAGATGATAAAGTGGTCGATCCAATTTCATCCTCGATCAATCCCACTCTCCCATTAGAGAGTGAAACCCAAGAAATCGATCTGTTTCCTGCCATCGACCCCATTCTCCCCTTGGAGAATGAAACCCAAGTGGTCGATCTGATCCCATCATTGGTTGATCCTACTCTCTCGCTAGAGAGTAAACCTGATACCCCTCACATTTTTCTCATTGATACAAACACTACCATGCCGGGGGGGATTCCTCTTTATCCTATGGAACCTCCAACAAGTAATGAGGTCATCCTTTTTTATTGGGGTGCATTGACTGGACATCATCTTCCCTCTCACATTCCTTTCAAGATTACAGTACAAGTTTGTGTTCAAGACGTTTCTCAGATGTTGATAGACGAAGGTTCACCTGTTATTACTTTGCCCTCTATTGCTTGGCAGGATTTAGGATTTCCTTAGCTTGTGTCGGTTACCCAAAAGTTGTTAGCTTTCAACAGAAGAACCAATCAACCTTTAGGGACCCTTCCTCAATTTCCCATAACTTTGGGAGGGAAAACTATCTTTATTGATGTCATGGTAGGACAAGAACCCTTGGATTTTGATTTAATCCTTGGGAGAGATTATGCCTATGCCATGTGTTAGCGATATTTCTTGCTAAGGGGTTTAGA
>JASDQU010683265.1:6128-27816 GCA_032191745.1 Picea mariana
TGTTTAGTATCATGGCTAAGCAAAAAACAATCATAAGTATCCTTATCTACAGCCGAGGCAGAGTACATTGCAACAACATCATGTTGTACACAGGTTCTTTGGATGAAAAAACTATGACAGATATACAGGTTGAGTATGATGATCCCATTCCAATCTATTGTGATAATACAAGTGCCATCAGTATCTCAAAGAATTTGGTGATGCACTCCAAGATGAAGCACATTCCAATCAAGTATCACTTTTTACGGGAATAGGCTGCAGAAAAGAACATCAGAGATGAGTATGTGGGCACAAAAGAACAAGTGGAAAACATCTTTACAAAACCACTTCCATGGGAAGCCTTTGAGTATATTCACCAGAGACTCAGAGTTATTTCTACTCCAAAATGAATGCTTTTGAATGCTTATCTTATATGTCTTAGATGTACATGAGGAAGCACCATAAGAAGAAAGTTCAGTTAGGGGGAGCAGCCTCGGATGGAAAGATACCTTTGTCATTGATGACAAAGGGGGAGAGATTTATCGGATGCAGAGGACAGAGGCATGGTTCCAGTGGGAGAAGATTTATCAGATGCAGAGGACAGAGGCATGGTTCCAGGGGGAGCAGATTTATCAGATGCAGAGGACAGAGGCATGGTTTTAGGGGGAGCATGAGTGATATGATTTCAGTATTGCATTAGAGTGTTTCCATCAATTCCAAAGGAGGAGATTATTGATTAAGGTTGGTCGTCATTGATTTCAACCCTTGAAAAAACCTCATAGCACAAAGGTTGGGTAATGGACCCAAGATTGTTTGATGTAAATATGACTCGTTATTGTCTTGTCATGGTTGATAATAAGTAGAATGGATGAACTCCAAAGTGGTCCCCTTATGGTGAAAGCCCTCATGGGAAGACGCTTTGCAGATTGAGTTATCCTAGAAGTATGGTTAGAGAACCCATGCTTATTTGTGGAATAATGAGATAAAGTTCAATGAATTTTTCATTGAAACTATTCTATATGGATAGTGCTTGTCATGCCATTTCCGGTGGTATGTGGAACGTCACATAACTCCTCATGGTTAGAGAGTTATGGCCATGAGAAGTTGGAGAACCCAGGTTTGGGTAATGGACCCAAGTTTCTTTGATGGATAATGGTATGAGTTTTGATATATTTTCAGGTAATACTATTCTATATGGATGTTACATGTCATTCCATTTCTGGTGGTATGTGGAACGTCACATAACTCCTCACGGTTGTAGAGTTATGGGCTTACGAAGTTGGAGGACCCTCTTATGTCATCTAGAAGCCCCAAAAGGTCAAAGTAATCAAAGTGGTTTAAGAGATTTTAGAAGGTAAATAATAAAGTGAATTGATGAGTGTATTATAATTCAAAGTGAATACAAAATAAATTATTTAAATAATAAATTTAATGGATAAAGTAGAAGTGGGTTAACCCTAAAATAAGGAAAGTGGACAAAGTGACCTAGAAGATGTTTTTAAGGAAGCTACTTGGAGAGTATAAATAAGAGGCAAGGCTCTCACATTTTAGACACACTTGAGCATATTGAATAACTATAGGTGTATGAGGTAACCAAAGGATATCTAAGCCTAATTTCTGAGGGAAGGTGAAGAAAAGAAGGCCGGAATTCAAGGAAGGATAAATTATTTTGATGATGTTTTCTAAGGTATGTTATTTACAGGTCATCTCACCATTTTCGCAATAAATTTTTTTATAGAATGATTCAGACCATGAAATTTCTATTCCATTGAGGAAACATATCCAAGTATCTATGGTAAAAAATTCAGCTTGTGGGTTGTTGTATTTTTGGAGTTACACTCCGTGGAAAATAGGGTTTGTGGCTAGTCCTGAAACTAGTCAAAAACAAGTGTTTTGAGTAAAAACGTCATAACTTCTTCATAACAGATCCAAATTCAGTAAGAAAAAATGTTTTGGTTATATTATAGCATTTGTTATTCTTTGTAATAGTTTCATATCGATTCAACAAATATTATGTGCGAGGCACGCTCTACAAGGTCACTCTCTAGAATAATCCAAAATTCAGCAAGGTATGTCATTTTTGCTATAACTACTTTTCTGAGAGGTTCCAAGTAGTGAAACATGGAGGAATTGCATAAAACACACTGAAGAATATTGTGCATCAGTTTCATATATTTATTCATTACAGGTACAAAGTTATGATTATTTCAAGTTAGGGTTGTTGACTAATCCAAAACTAGTCATGTGAGACTAAAGAAAAGTTTGATGTAAATGCTAGTCTCTTGTTGTTTAAAGTTAAGGAAGGTTTGCAGGTATGTGATCATATACACCAGGTCTATTACAGACTTATAAATCATATTTGTATGATGAAATTGATGAGGGATTTTGGTTGAGGTACAAGTTGGGTACATGGTTGAGACAAGTAGTTGATGAATTGGCACATACATGAGGTGTATAGTTGATTATGTTGGTACATATTGATGAGTCATAGTTGATGAGTATTTGACACATGATTGGTACATAATTGGTACATGGTTGGTTGCACTTGTTTATGGTACAGGTTGATTACATATTTTTTGGTACAGGTTGGTGCATGGTTGATACACTTGTTTATGGTACAGATTAATGCATGGTTGATGCACTTGTTTATAGTACAGGTTGAGGTACAAGTTGATGCATGGTTGATGCATGGTTCAGGTTTATTGGTACAGTTTTACAGTCGTATATCTCACAGTGACAGTGTGACAATGGTTCCATCATTCTACTTCTACTTCAGGGCGGTTGGACAGGGCAAGGACATGTGGTTGTAGCCACCTTTCAGTTCTAGCCAGAGAACATAGTGGGTTGTAGCCTCCTTTTGGTTGTAGCTAGAGAATTGGGGAGTTAGAGCTTCCCTCAGGTTGTAGCCTGAGAAACTAAGGGGTTGGAGCCTCCTTCCAGTTGCAGCTGGAAAACAAAGGAATTTGGTGCTTCCAATGACTGTAATTCTTCANGGGTTTCCACATAAAACACTGGTGTATTGTGTATGTGTGTGATTGTTCATTTCTTATTGCTCATTATTGGATAATAATTCTACATTGATATAACACTTGGATTATTTGAAGAAAAGAGATTATAATTATGTTATTACTGATTCACCCCCCTCTCAGTAATCCAACAAGAATGCACCAAACTCTACCAGGAAAGCACACAAATATGGATAGACCTAGTAGAAGATCCATAGATGAAGTCCATGGAAGTAAAATTTAAGGGATGCGCAGGAAAAGGCGCAGAAAACTTCAGAAAGAATAAACACCCTTCCATTGGCTAAATGAATGACAACCATTTTGGCACAGAGGAAATCATACATAGAAATTGAAAGGATGAAAGATCAACAAAACATCCTCCAACAATTCTTAGGACCATTGCAAGAAGAAGCATTGAGGGTGATATCTGAACTGGCCACTGCATAAGGCAAGGTGAAACAAGAAACACATGACACATAAGAAAATCTTACAGCTCTGATTGCACAGGGGATAGAAGAAACTATGGAAACTGAGGCAACAATAATAAAGGAAGTTGCAGCAGCTAAGGAAGCCTCTCAAAATTTCATCCAAGCATGGAGGGGCACGCAACATCCCTGAGTGGCTCGGGATGAACTAAGGGTGAGTGTTGTGGGCATGTTGGACATGCATTGTGTAAACAATATTCATAAAAATCCTAAGTATGGAAGATGTGCACAAAATAAGAAGAAAGACAAGCAAGACAAGGAAGGCTCGAGAGAAGAAAGCAGGTGAAAAGGAATAATGACAACTCAACGTGCTAAATCTAGAAGAACACGCAAAAGTAGGAAGAACAACAATCATAATGAAAAATCAACATGAAGATGAAAAAAACAGGTGAAAGCATCCCGAACAACAAGTGAACTTGAGTTATCATGAATTGTAAATAAGATTTTAGGATGAGCAAAGTAGGGTTTTAAGCCCTATAATTCATGTATAAATATGTAATGGGTTGGGAAGATAGGGGTTATGTTCTAGTCAAGAAGAGAGTGATATAATGATATGCATAAGTCACTATTGAGTCTATATTTGAAGGTTAGGGAGATGTTGCAGAGAGAGAGAGGCTTGCACTATAGAATGGATAGGCTAGAAGAAGGAAATGATAGCATTATGTATCTTTGTAAGTGCAGTGTGAAAGCCTGAGACAATTGCATAAAGAATAATAAAGAAGCCAGTCATTGTGGACGTAGCCCAAAGTTTGGTGAGCCACGTTAACTACTGTGTTTATTTTTCTTTGATGTGATTGACCATGGAGACTTTCTTGATGCATGTTAGACTAGAATTATTCTCTGTGTGATCATTGTGCAATAGTATGAATGTTACAACAATTGGTTTCGGTTGTAATCTGAAGTATAATGGTAATACATAATTGAATTCACTAAGTAACCTAATAAGAAAAAATACAGAATAACACACGTATAACAGATAGGTAATAATGACAAAGATGATCACCTCCCATTTCCTCACTACTACAGAAACTCGGTTCCTATAGCCCCAATAGACACCTTGAGTGAGACTTCATCTGCATGCAGGTGATGCTGAAAGGGCCGGTGTCTGAAGGGTTTTTTTGGTCAAGATAATTTGAACCTAGGGCATTACAACCGTGCACACACCAACACTTCTCAAACTTCTTCTTCATTAAATCGACCAAAAGGATTCTCAAACCTCATGTGCTGAAATAAGCTTGCAGTTTTTGAAGTGTCGTCATTCTCACAGAATGACATGTTTGTTAAAGTTTAACCCTTTTGCAACATAAGACAATCAGGTAGATTGTGTCCCCATTGTTTGCAGATTTCACACCACTTTGGGTTGCACCTCATGGGGAATGGGTCTGACATGCTTGTTCTAGTGTACTTGATCATCACTAGACACACATTTCAATGATGCCCCTCTATTTTACACATAGTGCACCAAACATTCTCAAAAAATTATTTTTCCTTAGACAAGCCCTACAACTTATTAGTTAGAGAAACAAGTTGACTTTGAATATGTGTCACCTCAAGGATGACTCATTGTCTCTTAGTGTGGATTCTAGGTATATTGCAATCTCCAACGCTTCCTCATGAGATGTGATCTTCTACTGCATGAAGGAAATGTGGATGTGGGTTAGTAATCCAACAATAAACATTTCCATATGTTGGACATCTTGTATTAGAAAAGTTAACTTTCCTAGAAAGTTATTAAACCTCTTATCATTATCCCAAACATATTCTCCAACCTTCTATTTGGTCTTATTAAGCTATAGTTTGCATTGTTGTCCAAACTTTCTCTTCTAAAACTCTTTGATTTTATTCCTCCTTATTTCATCAAAAGTCTTTGTCTGGGTTGCATGTTGTTTTGTATCAAAACCTTAAAATATCATAAGAAACCAAAGTACACACCATGTACACCAAATGTGAACATGACGCATAACTCAAAAATATATAAGATAGATGAGTTACAAAATAACTCTTCAAAGAGTAGGAGAAACTCCTCCAAATACCTCAATACATTCATACATCAAAATCCATGTTCCTCAACAATGAGTACATGATCTATATATATACACCTATTCACACATTGCACATGTGGCCCCTTTATTACATTGACCACTATTACATATATATTTATCCCACTACACATACATTTAACCCCATATATTTCCCCCATGGGGTATCGTATACCCTATTTCAAAAATATTTTTCCTTAAAGATTTGCAATTAAGGGGTTTACATGTGATGACACCAAGTAATAGGGTTTCCTTATATTTCTTCTTTATTGTTGTTGTTGATCATGGTCAATCCATCCAAACTCAATTCTTGTTGGTATTAATTGTTTATAGTTGGTTGTTGCATAATTTTATTTCCTTTGATTCCACATGTTATTTCTATGACTTCTCCAATTTGTTGCAGTTTCTAGTCTTTGATAATATTATGTCGAATAATGGTTTCGGGATTTCCTATTCCATGAATATTGTGGATCATTCAATCTTCTTCCTTAGTAATGTTGATGTTGATCTTCTTGTCTTTCTTGAAAAATTTCTTGGTAGTGAGGGTGTCGATATGGTTTCAGCTTGGATGGTTTTCCTTCATTTTGCACATCCATGTCATTCATAATCTTTTCAAAGATAATGACATCCTCTATCCTCTTTGCTTGGTCTTTGATTATTCTAGACTTTGATATAATACCATCATATTTGACATGTACATACTCTAGATGGACTTCAACTTCTTCAAGTATCTTTTGGTGACCTTCTTGAATCTTGTCTTCTTTCTCCTTTTGAAGTCAATATGATCCCATCTATCAAATTCATATGTCTTTGAATTCTATATTGCATTTATGATTTTACCTCATCATTATTTAGGGCTTTCTCAACCTTCTCACAAATTTCCTTTTCGAGTTTTTTGATAGTATATTCTTCAATTTTGTGGTAATATATTCATCCATATTCTTTAACTCAGGCTTCTGTAAACACATTTTCACATTCCTAATATCATTAAGAAGGTCTTGATTATGCTTACACAACCTTTAAATTTCTTCATCTTTCTTTTTCAATTCTTTCGTTGACTCATCCCTTTCCAACTTTAATTTTCTAATATTTTTTTGTTTTAATTTTTGAACCTCCTTCATTAATTCTTGATTAATGGATTACAATTTGGATCTTTCCATAATCCAATATCGTTTCTTTACCCATAACACATATTTGGCACTAGTTTTAGGACTAGTAAAAAACCTAACTTCCATAGTCTGTAACTTGAAAGGTATAGTGAATTAGAAGCTAAATTTTTTTCCACAATTACTTCAATATGTATCCCTATGATCCTAATTTTTTTGTAGTCCGAGACATCCCAAAAAAATTATGACTATTTTACAAAGTACACATGTTTGAGACTAGTTTCAAGACTAGTCAAAAGACTTCATTTCCATAGCCCGTATTTCAGAAATTATAGTGATCCAAAACCTAAAATTTTACCACGAGTATTGCACTATGTTGCCTCGGGGTCCCAAAAAATTCACTATTTGAAAATTCCTAGAAAAAAAATTATAGAAAAAATACCATGATGACTAATTTGAAAGAGCCAAACCCAAGTATCCTATGCTTTAAAACCAAATGTTATGTACCAAAACCTTAATATATCATAAGAAATCAGAGCACACACCATGTACATGAAATGTGAGCATGGAGCACAAATCCAAAATAGATAATATAGATGAGTTAAACAATAACTTCTTAAATAATAAGAGAACCTCCTCCAAATACTCCAACACATTCATACATCCAAATCCATGTTCTTCAATAATGACTACATGATCTCTATATATACCAATTTACACATTGCACATGTGGCCCCTTTATTAGGCCAACCACTATGACATATACATTTACCCCATTATATATACATTAAAACTCGTATATTCCCCCCTTAGGGCCATATCATTGGATTGCATCTTGGGATATCATAGGTGTATTAGACTTATACTTCATATACCATTGGATAGCCCAATATCTGAAGGTAGTCTCCAACTACGTAATCTTTACTGCTTTGTTTTTAATTTTTCTCACCATCCCTATAGCTTCATATATGCAACAATGTTGTTCTACACCATTCTTTCTGATTTCATGGAACACAAGATAAGTCTTAGCACTAGATCACTTGATGTTCCTGCCATTGAAAAATTAAACTTCTTACATGTACCTCCTCTATTTGATGATTCTCCTTCTACTCTATGTCAAGTGATAGTTCTAACTTCTATTTCTACTAAAATTTCTCTTTCCTCTCCTAATGCACATGTAGATGATGGTTCAAAAACGTGATTATACCAACTTAGTTCTCCAACTCCTTTGTCAAACCCATAAGGATTCTTGAACCTCATGTGCTCAAAGAATATTGCAATTGTTGAGGTGTCCTCATTCTCACTAGAGTCATCCTCATCATCACTTTTCACATTTTCATTATTTGAAACATCATTCTCATCGTCATCCATATTTTCAACTTTTTTTTTTATGACCCATTAGGATCCAACATCCTCTACGCCTACTCTACTATCATCTCTTTTGACATGGGCTATGGACACCACCCCCTGCATGTTGCACCCCTATAGTGGCATTTTCATCTCTTTGTGCATCTGTGGTGTGGTCTCTGCAACAACACATTCCTCCTATGCATATTTTCTTCATCTCTTACTTACCCTACTACTATTTGTTGTCATATCTTCCCCCCTTTTCTTCAAACTGTCATACTATATTTTACAAACGACCTCTCACAACCCATTTTTTCTTTCATATATTTCTACTTATGACTTTTTCTACGCCTTTGGATCCATTTTCCTTTCTACTTTCTTATTTCATCCCCCTTAATTCTTCCCCTACCCCCTCGACACAAGGTACTTATGTTGCCATGTTCTCAAGTCTCATTTGCATCAATCCATTTTCAATAAACAACATCTTGATCCACTATTTCTTCCAATAGTATTCCTCTTGGTCTAGCCTCAAAATCTCATTCAATAGCATTGAACGAAGTATGGTATTCAATGGTGAATTTTGGAATGTATCCCTTTTTAATTCTGTCAAACCATCAAGTCCATCTAATGTCTAGGGTTTTAAATAATGCAATCATCGCTTGATCCTAAAACATCAATTCTTGAGAACACCTTAGGGTATTAATTTATTCATGTATCTTTGTCCATTCATACAACAAAATAGGATTTTTTGCAAAAATGATCTCATGCTTATTAGAGGAAAGATATGTGTCCTTCCACAATTCAAAGATCTATGCGCAACAAGTTCTATGTTTCTCTCTATGTGAACTCGATTTCCCTTTCAATCATCCAATCTTGTATCTCTCGCTATGGTGGTCTCCGTGACATATCCATTTTTTCCTATATAATAAATTCATCATGCACTAACAACATAACCAATTGTTGACAACAAATGGAAACCCTCAATTTTAAGCACATGCCAATAATAAAATCCATTAGCATCATAATATTCAATATCATAAAAGGATAAGGCCTTACCTAAGACATTAATAAACATTACATGAACATATTTGAATAATAATAAAACAAAATATGCAATGTCACATTATTACCGTGCATTCATTATACATTCACATAAATACAACTAACACAAACAATTTTAGAAGGTGAACAATCATTCAATGTTTTTTATTGAACATATTTGAATAATAATAAAACAAAATATGCAATGTCACATTATTACCATGCATTCATTATACATTCACATAAATACAACTAACACAAACAATTTTAGAAGGTGAACAATCATTCAATGTTTTTTATTTGGTACATAAGATGAATCCATACCTAAATCCTTATAGCTCCATACCACCGTCAAAAGCTTTGAACCTTGATCTATGCTTCCTCATTTCTAATATTAGAATTTCAATACAAGTTCCAACCCTCATTCTATCATTTGCATTCATATATATATATACTCTTTAGATTAGTTACAATTTAATTACAAGTTCTTACAACGGAGCTTTCCTACACACAAATAAACAAACACAAAAATTGTAATCACAATCATAATCTTGGGAGGGTAGATAAAATACAATTCACTATACAAAATTGGGTGTGCAAGCTAAACTCAACACACGGAGCAAAACTACACAGAGACAAAAGAAAAAGATTAAAGGGAAATGGGTATTAAAGACAAAAACAAAAGACATTCAATTAAAAAGTTCAATGGGAAAGGAGAGAATAATACTAGGTGACGAGGACACATAGTAAGGTTCAAGATAGAACTAGGGTAGATCATATGACCCAAAAGGAGATCGTGAGCATAAGAAAATCATAATGGAAAAACACAACGAGAACTATGTGAACTATGTTTAGTGATTAAGCAAGAATAAATAAAAAGGTCTATGAGAACTAAGGTGGATCAAGCAATCCAAAATGAAATTATGGTGATAAGAAAACGAGAAAATCGTAATATGCAAATAACAAGGAGATGAGAGAATAATACTTGATAATTATGATTACAAATGAAATGTTTTTATATGAACTAGGGTGGATGAATTTACTCAAAAGGAAATTGTGAGTAGGAAAAGAGTAGGAGATAAATGATGAAATAAGGAGGAGAAAGATCATAAGAGTGAGGGTAACTCATCATCACCACACAAGAAATATTGAGAATTATGTTGTAAATTTTGAGGGATGTTTAAATGATGGTGTATTTTTTACATATGATCATGGTCAATTGCACTTTGTAATGGTTATTCTGTATTAGTGTGTTTTAAGAGTTGGTCTTAAAATCAACTTGGTCAACACTAATTTATTATATTCCAAGGGGGTTAAGATCTATCTAGTCACTCTATGGACCCATAACTCCTTTTGGGAAAGACATCTTACCTCTTGAGTTGTGTATAAATTCACACTAAAGTCTCATTTGTAACATTCATCTTGTAATATTCTTGATCATTTTTAAACCTATGGGCACCATTATTTTTTAAAGTGCTTTATGCCTAAGGGCACCTATATTTTTTACATCACTTCTCTCTCTCTCTCTCTCTCTCTCTCTCTCTCTCTCTCTCTCATACATGGGTTTATTTCTCTATAACACACTTATTCATTGTCACTTTCTCTCACTAAGGTTTTTTTCTGTTGACCAATTTATCGTCAAGCCTTCTCTCACTAGAGTTTCGCTCTATTGACCAATTTATTGTCAAGCCTTGTGTTGTCTTAGTGTCGTTTTATTCTTGTTTATTACTTGATTTTGGGTTTGTTTTGGTTCCACTCGATTCCCAAGTTGTCACCTATGAATCTCAACATGGTATTAAAGTAGGTGTGAACCTTTCCCTATTCACTCTGCTACTAGTTAGGGTTTCTTCTTGACCGTCGTTTATGTTGGTACTTTGTGATCAAATTTTGGCATGTAGAAGAGTGCCTAGCTAGAGGAGTTTAGGTGACATTTTCATGTTGTATTATTGATTGGAGAAAGGAGCCTTATTTGAGGCCATTTGCTCATATTTTATTCACTTCTTTTGGGGATCTTGTCCATATATTGGAGCACCTAGCATTAGGGTTTACAGATTGATTTAATTCGACCATATTTTCTTGAATTGAGCTATGTCTATGACCTGGTGGTATCACTATTTTTGTAAATGTGGAACCAAAGTTTCAAACTGTCTCTAGATTTTTTTGGGTAGTGGTGTTTCCCTAAATGTTGCAACATTAAGGTTTATAGATTTGGTTTTTTCAACAGTGAATCCAAATAGTTTTTCACTAGTATCATTTCCCTAAGGGTTGCGAAAATAACATTTCCAGAGCTAATTTTAACAACAAAATATCTAGAGATATTTTTCCTAATGGCATTTCCCTGAGGGTTATAAAACTAAGGTTTCCATATCATCTCTCATTTTGGGTTTAAAAATCCTCTTCCAAACCTAGTGTTATCATTCTTCTTCATTTGTGCATCATGATATTTCTCTCTACATTGCACTCTTTAGCTAAGGCTTGCTCCATCCTAGTCCAAGTTATGTATATGCGCTATTTTTTGGAAAACAATGTAGTATTTTCCATCCTTAGCCCTAATAAAGGTGACTTTTGCATACCTATTTGTGTCATATTTGAACATAATGGACTCAAAGCGGATATTTTCCCTAGTAAATGGGGTTGCTTTTATTTGGGTCGATCAAAGAACAAAGAAACCTAAATGCAATTTTTGTCATAAGGAGGGATATGTCTCCAATCTTGCATGGCTTTTCTTTAGAAAATTAAAAAACTTGCAAGAGTAACATGTTGTGACATGGATATTTTCAATGACATTGCTCAAACAAAGTACAATGCACATGAGGTCATATACTCTACATATGGGTTTGATCTATTGTACCAAATCTTTGATCAAAGTATGAATTCATCGATGTTTTATTTCAAGGTTTGTGGAGCAAGTACATGGGCCCATATTCCGATAAACTATCCATATGATCCTTTTGGGAGAAGTGTTATCTTTGGTGGAGTTTCTATTCATGATCTGCTAGGATCGTTTCCAGTACTTTTTATGGATGATTCTTCTATGGATGATTCTCAATGTATAACAATGGATCTTTATCTATCACAATTTGATGTGCCTCCTCTTATTCATGTACTTTCTATGGAGACTTCCTCTACATTGTCGTTTAACCCAAAGGACAATTGTTATGGTGAACTTTGGTGGTGTATTTTAAATACTATAACTTAACTGTTCCAAGATGCAATGATAGCATTATTGACCCGCCACATTTGGAGACATTCTTTATGTTCTAGGGGTTGGTGGTTTTATAGTGGATGCTTCAATCTATTGGTGTGCGGCCTTGATTCTAAACTATTGGTTCATAGTGGCATTTATGTGCCTATGACCACTTGCTCTACTAGGGAGCTAAATGCTTTCCCACCTTCTTTGATATAGTGTCCACTCACAAGTTTACAAGTTCTACCCCAATATCTTTTATAGATGATTCTATGGATGACTCTCTACATATTCCAATGGATCTCTTCTTTCCACACTATGATGGTGGTCTTTTTTGGATGAACCATATTCAAAAACTTAATCTTTAGCAACAATTTATACCATACTTTCTAACCTCGATGGACCAACATGATTTAGTGGATCCTTCTTCTATACCTCTGCCAAAGGCCACCTTCACTAGGTTGTATAACCATGTTAGTATTTGAGATATGGCATTCAAGGGGGTTATATTTTTCACTATAAGGCCTCCACCTCACCTTTAATCATTATTATTTTGAATTAGTGTGTTTCCAAGGTTGCACTTAATGTTAACTTTTTAAGGTTAGGATTAAATCCAACCCAGTCAACACTAGTTTATCTTGTTCCTAGGTGTTTAAGAGTTACCTAGTCATCATCTGGGCCTATAACCCCTATTGGGGAGGACACCCTATCTCTTGAATTGTGTATAAATACACACTAAGTGTTATTTGTAACATTTATTTTGTCATCTTCTTGATCATTTTTTTAGCTTAGAAGAAACATTCCTCTATAAAGTATTTAATGCCTAACAACACTTATATCTTTGGCATTCACTTAGATTTGATCATTTTTCTCTCTCTTGCGCATGGGCACCTACATTTTATTTTCACACAAAAAAAGTCTTGTTTTTCAAATTAATAATTAACATTGCACTCACAGAGTGTTACATCATAACCTCGAGCTTACCTTGAAGACTGCAAAGCTCCTCAAGAATAAACTAAACTTTTATCATTGGTGGTTGTCCCAAAGAGTTATAGAAGTGCAAGGAGATCTCTTAGTAAAAACATTCTAACAAATGTGACAAAATGTTGAATCAAAGCACATGTAGTTCCACATAACTACAGTACAATCTAAACCAAAATATCCACTCAAAATGGAATGACACATGGCCTCCACAAAATGGAGAAATGGAGCCCTCTTACATAACATTTTAATTCTATCTCACCCATCTATTATGAGAACCAGGTAAGGAAAGATTCAAAGGAATAAAATTTACTCACTTACCTCTAGAAGAAGAAACCATAGAAGATTTTGAATGACAAAATGATCCATCTATGAACACAAAACACCCCTTCAAATATGAGAGAACATATTTTAATTCAAGGAAGGCATCCATGGTGGGATCAACCAAATGCAACCCAATTGATTTGATCGTTGGCGACCTAGGTGAAGAAAAACCACCCGCATAATTGGAATGTTTTGGATGAGCTTGACTCAACGACGTATAAATATCAATCTCGGGGAAAAAGGTGAACGATAACACCCTCCCATCCTCCAATGCTAAAATCCCAACTTTGTTATTGACCAGCTGTAATAACTCTAAAATCGAGAACATGGATCAAGCATAGAAATGTTGCAAACCCTATTTGTCATTGTACCCATCTCCACAAAAGGGTCCTTTTGATGAGGCAATGACTCAACTCCACCATGAGGAAAAAATTGATTGCAATCATGTTGACTAGAAAGTGAAGAAATGGATTGTAGAGTTGCAATGCTTTGGGAGAGATCACCAAGGCTATCCAATTTCAAAACAAAAATCCTCGGAATAAGAAAATCAACCCAATTTTCCAACGAGGTTGTGGAAACATTAGGGATAACGCCCTCCTCCCTACATGTAAAAACAAAAGCTTGGACTTCCTGATAGGGATGATCAAACAAATTCTCAACAAAGAACAAAAGCATCCCCACGACCTTCCTTAAAAAAACACCCAAAGATATGTTCCTTCATTTCT
This sequence comes from Picea mariana, assembly GCA_032191745.1. Lineage (NCBI taxonomy): Eukaryota > Viridiplantae > Streptophyta > Pinopsida > Pinales > Pinaceae > Picea > Picea mariana. The sequence continues at coordinate 20,348 of JASDQU010683265.1, forward strand.
TATACATAAAAGCATTTATAGGGCAGTCCCTCAAAATATGTCTTGATTCGTGATAGAACTTGCATTTAAAGTGAATCCTCTCGTAGTCTAAAGCCTAAACCCATGACATTTTCCCACACTCCAAAACTAGCATATTTGCCAAGCCCTTCTTCTACTTCATTTGCACCAAAATGTAGGGAACGCCTTCCAAACTTAGGATTTTCAAATTTTCTAACTGGAATGAACCCAAGGCATCTCCTATGCCCTAAGGGATCTTTGGCTCAAAGAAATGAGAAAGCCCCAAAAGGAAAAACCAAGGAAACTGTATAAAGTCGAAATGTTTGAACCAAGGAAAATGATACAACCTAACATCTTGAAACATCCATGAATCTCCATTCAACACCACATACTTTTCCTTGTTATAAAAAATAACAAGGAAAAACCTCTATTAAGAAAAGAAACATTGATCTTACTTGGAATCATGAAACCCCAAACATGGTCAAAGAAACATTTATCTTACTTGGAATCACAAAACCCCAAACATGGTCCATCTAAGTCTTTAACTTGGAAACCCAAGACTTCCTCATACATAAATAACTATACAAAGCTAGCTCTCTTAAGTGTAGTGGACCTTGTATAATCTAATTACGAGGAAGGATGATCTTCCTCTCTCATCTTGATTGTTTGACCACAGTAACCAATATCCACCTTGCTAAACAGCATTGAATGTTGCAACCTATGATATATAAACCATAGTTGAATGCTACTTAGCAGAGTGGATATTGTTCACCATATGAACACAATGTTTATTTCCCCTCCACCTTGAATCCTTGGCACTGGATCCTTGTCCCATTATTAGATGTATCACAAAAGTCCTTGCTCTTAACCCCTGCCCAAAACCTCCCCAAAAAAAACCCTGCCCTCACTCCTGCTCCATACACACCTTCCTATTTACTAATTATTTTTTTTAATAAATAAATCTATGCTAATGATAAAAAGCTGCAAATATACACAAATGGGTGAAAGGGGAAAGTGAAAAGAGCTCCAAGTGCCAAAACTCTTGTAAGATAAATTTCAGAGGACAATCATAAAAAGTGGTGTAATCATTCACACACAAAGATCATAATTCAAATCAATGGCCTGAGCAAATGTAGATACTTTTTGAAGGACTTCCATTGATGAAACTGAAACTGAAACTTTCAGTGTAGCAGACCTTATAGTACAGTGGATCATGCGTACGACCATATTGGTCATCAATCAGTTGTGCCAGTGGCACTTACACCAGACAACTGAGACCTGAAACTTCTTTAAATTCATCCGAAATTTACCTGCGTCTTGATTGAAGCAGAATATACTTCAATAACAGTAATACTAGCTGCTCTAATAATAAGACATATAACAGATCCTAATCTGTATAATTCCTGAGAGGACTTCTCCAYCCGGGATATGACATTTGCATGCAAATGTTTATTAAACAATTTCAAAACTTGTGCTTATGTCAGCTGGAGCTCCCTTTTCTGTTCGTTGTGATGAGCTTGAACCACTGCATCTCTGGATTTTCGTCCTTCCTGCAATCGGAATCCTTCAGGCAGATACAATCGTTTGTCAAAACCTGGGGACTCGATTTCCCGTCCAAGCACAGCATTTGACTTGTGCCATTCACGGACAGAGTGACTGAAACCTGAAGGTTGGAGCTGGACACTCTCTGCCACTTGCTGTTCGAGGCGGCGCATTGCGTGGAGAGCTCCGCAGCCAAGCCCGGCCCTTTTGCAGCGATGCACGTTGAAGATTCATCCGAAAGAGTAAAGGCGCCTTGCGGGCTTTTATATTCAAACAAGGTGGGGCTGTCGCAGGAATCGAGCTTGAGACCTCTTTCGCCTGACGTCGCAAGGCACAGACCGGTTGCAGGATGATACAGTGTTTTGTACGAGGGCTCGGAGGAAGAAAAGGACTCTGCAACCACCCACATAATTGAAATCACAGATAGTCAGATTTTCTGTCAGGTGCCCCTTTATGGATACACTTACTACTGATGTGACATCTCACATAAATAGGTTCAAAATAATATTTAATTTTTAAATTAAAAAATTGATTTGAAAAAGAAAATAAATTATTCAATATAATATTTCAATTTTAATTTAAAACAAGATAAAACTTCTTTATATAAAAAGAACAAAATTAATTACGCTGAGGAAGTTTTATCTTGTTACATTGAATTTTTTTTAATTACGTTGAGGAAGTTTACTGCTTAATAAGTTTTCTATGGACAGGATTAAATATGGCTGGAATATTCTTAGTAGTCACACAAAATAAATGGCTGTGATTTCAATCATTAACTTCCTAGCTATTATAAAAACATCAGTTTATGTGTTTACTTTTTTACATTTACCTAATCGTATTTAAAAATTACTTTGATAGCTAACTGATTGCCACTTAAGTGATTAACATAAATTAAAATATTAACGCCATATAAATGAAGCCCAACAATTTATTTATTAATAGATAATAAAACTTAATATATTCTTTTAAAAATTTATTTCATTTTTCTTTTGACGTTCACCAGCAGCTATTTTATTTCTGTGCTAGTATATATACATATATCAGATTGTGTTCGCTGTATTTATCTTAATTTAAAATTTTAAAAATTACAATTTTTTTTAGGTCATCTTATATCTGAACGTATTCATCCTAGTTCGGCATAAAATAAAATAAAAATGAATTTAAAAAAAATCTTTATTGATACTGAATAAGATTTTCAAAATTCTAAAATTTAAATCTTTATTATTATACTTAATTAATTCAAAATACTTTAATTAAAAAAGTTAATTGTTTATGAGATCTTTCTAAGTGATTTATGAGATATTTTTTACTTTTGTTGATGGGATAAAGATTCCTTACAACATACCACTCCGACGCCACAATAATTATTATTTAGATGATTTAAAATACTTTAATTTAAAGTTATAGTGGAGTTAAATGTGAAAACGATTTATAAATTTTGTATTTAATATATTATGGAAAACTTTCTTTCATACTTATTAATTTTATTATTATTTAATTATCATTTTAAATTCTCTCTTATAACTACTTTTTTTTTCCCTGTTTCATCGTATACTTACTCTCACAACCACTAAAGTTATAGTGAAGTTAAATGTGAAAATGATTTATAATTTTTTTATTTAATATATTATAGAAATCTTTCTTTCATAATTATTAATTTTATTATTATTTAAATATCATTCGAAATTCTCTTTTATAACCAATTTTTTTTTTCCATTTTTCATCGAATACTTACTCTCACAACCACTAAAGTTATATTTAATTTTTATTTATGGGATAGAGATATTTCATCTTACAAACTAACTACAGCGGACACCAAAATTCAAGATATTTTAAAAGTTTACATTTTTTAATCAATTCAAAGTCGGTATCTGAAAGTGAAAAATTAAGATGAAATAACTTGAATTGAAATTCGCATTTCTTAAATGCAAAGATCGAAATTTGGATTTCAGTTTTTTATCTTGATATTTTTGCAGATTTAGAGAAATTGAATTTGAAATTTTATAGCTGTTTTATGGAATGCTTTTTAGTTGGATTTCGGTGATATAAGACTTATTATTTTTTGTTGTTCAGAATCCATTTTTAGATGTAGAAATGGATTTAACATGCTAAAAAATTCTCAAAACATTCTAATTTGGAGTTTGGTAACAGTTATATAAAATGACTTTTTTCGCCAAAATCCAACTATATAAAATTACAAAAATTTCTTTTATCTACATTAAAATCTGCATTTCAATTTCTTTCATATTTTGCTGCTTTTCTAAATCGATTCAAAGTGAACCTTTAAAACTAAGAAAAAATGAATCCAGATCCAAAATTAAGAAAAAGTATCTTAAAAGAAGTTAAAAGAAATCAAACCTTGGAATGGCTTCTGCAAGGACTTGAGCCTGGAAACAAATGGGGGATCCCTGAGATCGTCCCAGCGGCCATTAAAGATCCCGTAAGTTTCTTCGAAGCCGGGCTGCCCATTACGAATATAGTAACTCCCCTGCAGAGTCCAGAGCGCCCAGTCGAAGTCCCCTTCGGCAGCGAAGGCCAAGAAGCAGTTAATGAATCTGTTATCGCCCACATTCGTTCCTCGCTCATCAATACCAAACTCGCTAATGAACAGCGGCGCAGGAGGAGATAAGGTTTTGGCAACAAATGCAGTATGGTCGTTTACCCGGGCAGTCACAGATTCGCAGAGCTTGTTGGCCGGCATATTCTCCCAGGCCTTCCCGTCGGTAAATGAATACCAATGCATCTCATACACGATTTTGTTGGTAAATTCCAGACTCACAGGCTTCGACGCCAAGAACTTAAGATCGGCGTCGTAATTGAGCCCCGACATAATGACCAGCACGTCGGGATTGGCGTCGTGAACAGCCTGGGCTCCCTGCTGCATGTATTTGTACCAGTCCGCCGCATTCGCTCTCGAGCCTCTGAGTTCGTTGCGCAGACTCATTCCCACGACCGCTGCCGTGCCCTTGAAAGCGGTGGCCATGGCGGAGAGCCCCTGGATCCAAACCCCTGGATCGAAGTCCGCGTCTCCGAAGAATCCATTCCCATCGTTATAGCCGCAGCACCACTGGGGTCTACTGATGTGGTTATCGAGTATCACCATCAGCCCCGCCTCTCCCAGCCCCGCAACCACTCGCTTATAGGCATCCATGAGCGTCAGGTCCAGAAACTCGGGGTTGCTGACGGCCATTGCGGCCGCTGCGTCGCTCAGATTGAGCGAATTCAGAGAACCTTGAACCGTCAGGTTTCGATTCGCGGGGTTAGTGACCATGAACGTGGCCCACGTGAGGCGCACGCAGTTGAATCCCTGGGAAACAATGGTGCTCGTAATGTATTTCAATGGCTGCCTGYTCAGCCCCTCCGTCACCATGGGCTGCAAATGCGACACCCAGTTCACGCAGGCGAGCTTCACCCTCGTGCCTCCAGTTTCGTCCACGATCCATCGAGATTTCACTGCAAGAGAACCCGACAGGGCGGGGCCGACAAAACACAACAAAAATATGAACGCAGAGAACATCCATATCTTCGTCGCCATTGAATTTCGAGGTCGAACTAACTGATCGCCTCGAAGGTTAGTTCTTCTACTGAGCTCGCCTGGGACCTCAAAAGTTTCCACCGAATCTCCAGACGTCAGTTTACCTTTCTCTCGAATCAAATTCACAGCAGTGGGAACCTTTTCTTTTAATGGAATTCTATGAATGAGCAACTACTTTATAGAAATTTGTCGCTACCAGTGATCTGTCGAGAATTCATAGACCACTTTGTCTGTATCTGAAAGCTTGCCGTCCTTTGATCAGTGGGCACAGTAAATGTCAGTGACGGAGTCTGTATGCACTGGACGCCATTACCATTACCATCACCATCACCATGGCGATTGGCCCGCGGTTTTTCAGAAAGCAATGAATATTAAATATAATACGCGTAGCGTTTATGATTTTTGGGAACTTGGGACTTCGGACAGTGGGCTCAAAAAGCATTGTCATGTCATTTCAAGTTTGGAGTAGTTTTGGAGTAGGTTAACTTAGTAGATTTTTGGAATATTTGAGTTGGTTCAAAATGAGGTAAAATTTTTGGATAAGGATTCAATTTTGGAATATTTGAGTTGGTTTAAAATGGGGTAAAATTTTTGAGATAAGGTTTCTGAAATGTATGGAATATCGATAGTACGAAACTTAGACTACTTTTGAAAATCTGGTCGAACATTTTAATTAGTTTAAAATAAAACAAAACCTCTAAAATAAAGTTTCTGAAATACATAAAACATTAATGCCAAACTCAAACTACTTTAAAAAAAATGATCGAATTCATGCCAATCTTTTTACCTGAAAAACGAATCTGTTTACTAGCTCTCTAAGTACTCCTTTCATCTTTCACACCACTCCGATTTTTCCATGAAACAATCCTTGGCACAATTATGTTGAAAACGATGTAACTGAGGAGTGGTCATGCTTTTTTGGCAGCACGAGATTCAGCAATTTTAAAAGTCGAAGAGTTTATCATGCTTTTACTACTTACTGGTGGATTGGATGAATTTCAAGTGGTCTTTGGATGTTGATTAATTTACTTATTTTCTAAGATTCGAGGACTTGCGTGAAAAGCTTCTCTTTCATCATTTTGTAAGGTGGGTGTCACGGATCTGAAAATGACTCCTTAGCTCACATATTTCACTCAATTCTCTCAACCTTTTGGGACCATGGATAAGGTACAACATACTAGTTAATTAATTAACCTACCAAATAAGCACACATTTCTATCCACATATAAGGTATACCATATTATTATTTCATTAATTCTATCCATAGATAAGATATACCATATTATTTCTATCCACAGATAAGGTATAACATTAGTTCAAAGGCTGAGTGGTGGATATATTTGGGGTATTGTAATTAGTGGGTAATCACTATTTATAATTTTAGTGAACATCTTATTAGATTGAGGATCACATACTAGTTAATTAATTAACCTATCAAATAAGCACACATTTCTATCCAAGGTATACCATATTATTATTTCATTATTTCTATCCGTAGATAAGATATACCATATTATTTCTATCCACAGATAAGGTATAACATATATAATAAGTAGTTCAAAGGTTGATCACATACTAGTTAATTAATTAACCTATCAAATAAGCACACATTTCTATCCAAGGTATACCATATTATTATTTCATTATTTCTATCCGTAGATAAGATATACCATATTATTTCTATCCACAGATAAGGTATAACATATATAATAAGTAGTTCAAAGGTTGAGTGGCGGATCATATTTGGAGTATTGTAATTAGTGGGTAATCACTATTTATAATTTTAGTGAACATCTTATTAGATTGAGGATCTTTGAAAGTGATAATTTAATGATTTAAGATTAGAAGACTTATAAAGATATAGTAAAAAGAAACGTTAATAAGATATAAAAGTTGTTTAAAATCAATGTTAAAATAGACCAATTACATTTTATTAGATTGAGATCATTGAAAATGATAATTTAATGATTAAAGTTTAGAAGATTTATAAAAATATTGTAAAGAGAAACACTAATAAAATATAAAAGTTGTTTAAAATCAATGTTAAAGTAGTCGAATGCATATAAAAGATAAAAAGAATTTGATTTAAGTAAAATATTTGAATACAAAGTTAAGAATTTGATTTAAGTAAAATATTTTGATGCAAAGTTTTGTCACTCAATTGTAATTGTAATGATGTCTCATTAAAAAAGTTCATGCATGTAATTAGTGCATGTATGCCTATATATATTACTAGCACAACTACATAATTAAAAGTGGTTGATATACGTGGATCGATGCATTGTTCAATTTTCAAAACCAATAGCACCAATCGATGTATGTCAATAACTTTTAATTATGTGGTTGTGCTAGTTAATGGTTGATGTGTGTGGAGAGGTTGAGTAGATTTTTGAAT
>JASDQU010683266.1:0-12765 GCA_032191745.1 Picea mariana
CTTGAGTTAGCTTTTATCTGTTTACCAAATATTCCCTAAGGATATAAACATGCATCTTTGTCATGTACCTAATTGTGTATCCATACGTATTCTAGTTTTGTTAACTTACATCCATGATATATTTAACCATGTTCATAATCCTAAGCCTACATGTAGTTGTCATATGTATATTTCACATCCCACCTACATCTCTACTTTTAAGATCAGTGAACTTGGGATTGTTCATAATCCTTCTCTTATGATTCTCAAAGGCATAATCATTTTCCTCTTATTATGACAACATAGCATCTTTGCTCATTTACCCTTTTTATCTAATTATATTATTATTTCCTTAGGAAAGGGAATACATTCCCCCTCAATCTATTATTTGGAACAAAACTTTCATGACTCTTCGGAATGGAGTCATCCATGCATCCATAGTATTCATTTATTCTGGACAAGAGTAATTCTTGCTTTATATTTCACTCATCAGGGAAACCATATTGTATCTATAACTATACTCTTACATCATACAGGTGCATCACTTGCACGTTTAATATCATTCATACCTAACTGGTATTAATATCAATCTTCATATTAGGAAGCTCCAAAATGCATTAAACCCATGCACTCAAGGATAATTAAACACAGATAAGTATTCATCATGCTAGCTTATTGCTTGCACTTTTTCCATGTCATTCACACACATGGACATATCAGGCTTCTATATCCTTTTTCCAAGGATCTTCCAATCATCCTTATGATCATGTATACACATTCGTGTATAAGTAGGTGCATCTCTTGCACCTTTTTACCTCATGCATTCGCTTGATAGTTTAATTTCATCATTAGTGTCCTTTAGTTTGAGATTTCAGTCATTTACAGGACTAATCTGACAGTCATATATCATATTGATGTTGCCTTCTCTCATGGCAATAACCAACCAGGGTCACTTTCCTCTTTATGCAACAACGTCTAGCAAGAAAACCTTCTTTACTCAACATCCATAGGGTTTTTCCCATCTCAGTTTTCTCTTGTCATGAGGAGTTATATAATCTGCTTTTAATTTAAAGAAGTAACTATAATTTCCAAGGATCCTACCTGATCCTATCAGATTCCTTTAATCCCACAAAGGTATTAACCATTATATAATCCACCATCATCAGTGCCTGAAGTTCTAACTACCCATGCTTAGAAGCAGTGTTATGAACACCAGGTCATCCGTCCTTTGGGCTTCAACTACCCTTGACAAAACCCTACCACCTTCATATATCCACATTCAAGTCTTATTATAAATGTTAAGTAGCATATCCCTACTCTGGTAAGAGTATTTATCACTTTGACAATGGGTTAAAGAAATTCTTATGCTAAAATTCAACAAGAATTCCCAAAATCACAAGTTCAATCTACACTCCTTCTCCTCAAGGAGTAAATGCAGATAACAATACCTCCTTACGTGACTCATACATGAGCCCAAAAAATCCAAGTGTTTTAACCATTCTTTGATACCAATTTGTAACAGACCCATGACGGGGCATAAAGAATTTCACTTTTCTTAAAGGACGGATTCTCCATTCATGGTTTCTAATTTGGAAAATTGGGGAACCAGTCCAACCTCCCAGTCAAGGATATCTGATTCTAAATCCAAACGACTCTCTGAGACCCTAATGATCTCGCTCTGTAATTAAATGTAGACCCCTTTGAATTCTAGGTGCAAGTCTAATGGTACCCGCGACCTTCCCCTTCGTGCCTATGAAATCTCAGAGTTTGGGCGCTAGCTCCTTTTCTGATAAACCCCTTCCTTGATATGACCTTGGGCGATGGCCTTACGTAACCATGCAATTGCGGGAATGGCCAAGGGTGGTTTGAAACCAAATTAATTTTAGCCCCACAATTCACCTTGAGCCTCCACGTGTCCTTTCTCCAAAACTGTGGTCTGGATTGTGGCTCGCCCTCAACTTTTTAAAGTTCACACACCTTCGATCCCCGTAATGTGACGGGACTGTCGATCTCATGACCTTGACGATGCTTCTGAATTGATGAATCAGATCTATCCTTTTTTAATCTACGGATCAAATCTAAGATTTCAAAATCAACGGTTGTGATTTATTTCATGATTCAGGTTTCGGGAGTTTCAACTCTCAACTTTCGCTTCCTCCATTAGTATCTATCTTCTGAAGTGGAAGATATGCTAACACATGTTCGGAATTTGGGATTTCTTGCTCTTTCATTCACCGATTTCTCTCAGAGTGCTTCGTACCTGGAGTTGTATATAGGACACCACGCATCTAATCCTATCAATGGTCTATATCTTCTCTCCACAAACCCAAATCTCTAGAGTGAATCCTTCTGGAGTGTCAGATCTTCCGACACCTTTCCTCTCCAAATCAATGGCCATGGTCCTCTTCAGTATTTTGACACTTTTCAACCAAGACCAAGTCAACGGTCCTTCGACCTCCTCCTCGATCAATGATCGATATCTCCTTCAAGACTTCAGCGCTTTCATCCACTGCTTTCATCTAGAGTGTGCACATTTCTGTCACCTGTCCCTCTGAATCGGGTGGCTGAGATTCACTTTGGATTTTCGAGGTTCAGAAATATCAACTCTCAACCTTTGCTCCCTCCTGAAGCTCACGATATGTCACCACATGTCTCTCTGGATATGACAATCCAGAGTCACTCCAGACTTCGGGTTTCAGGAGTTTCAACTCTCAACGGAAACCTTCAAAGTGATTCTTCCTGGAGCCTTGGATCTATTGACACGTACCTCCCCTAACGACCAACGGTCAGGATTTACTTCGGCGATTTCAAACTCTCCTTGACCACATGCTCTCACTCAGGGGTTGTGGATCTTGTGCCACCTGTCACTCTTGGCAATGAATGACCCCACTTCACTTTGGTACTTCGGGACTTTGGCTAGTCAACCCTCTTGTGCACACAAAGGTTAAAAATCGTGCACTTTACCTCAGATCGGATGACTATCGTCCCCTTTCACTCAGATCCAATGGTTAGGATTTGTTCCCTTCTCAGCTCTTCTCCTCTACTTCCCTGGACGTTGATATAATGGTCCAGGATTCTCCCAACTTGGAAGAGTTTTGTATATGTTCAAGGCATCATCCTTTGTTCTTCCTGTGAGCCCGTCTATCTTGGGTCTCTCCTTTACTCTTGAAAATGTTATCTCTTCTAATATTTTCGATTCTCTCAGACCGACGATATCAAAGGACTCTGTCACTCTACAAATTTCCTAAGGGGCTCACAATCATCCCTATCACAACTTTTCAAGGCCCGATAATCATGATCCGACCAATACTGAGGCATCCGTCGATCAATGGTTCACAATAATTACGAGGCCCCAACGTGCATGCTCTTTATTAGAGATCTCAACCTATGAAATTTGGAAAGTTCTCACTCGACTCTGATCTGATCCTAGTCGTTGATCTTCCATCCCCAATGATATCAACGACATGGGTTGATTGTGGGCCGTGAACTAGAGGGTCTGCTAAATTTACCTTTGCAGTTCACAATGATTTCCAACCGTTGATTAAATCGAACGGTTGGTGTTTGACTCGGTAACTCCAGCGAGTATTTGAGTCGATTTGATGACTGGGATGGCCTCTCCTCTTGTTAAATGGATCGCATCCATCTCCTATGTCATATTCTTAAGTCATGGGTAGTTCTGATAGCTTGAATATCGTCTACCTCCTAGATCTGATGGTCGAGACAGTTCCCAAGCATCCTTAGATCTAAGGTTCAGAGTTAACTTTGGGACTTTGAGGATTCTACCTCCCTTACGACGAACTCACTTAGTTCATTGAAATCGCAAATTATGAATGATTCCAAGGGTTAATTCCCACATTCTTTCCCATATCCAATGTTCGCAACAGACCATGGCTTCTTCTGAACATATTTCGTCTGTTCATCTTCCAAACAAGGGAACCTTCCCTTTTGATACTTCATCCTCGCTACGCTTCCTAAGATTTGTTATCTCTGAAGGGATTAATAGATTTGTGCTCTTTCTCTTGAACTTAATGCTTGGAATAATCCTTTTGTGCACCCCTTACGCTCATTCGTCAACTCTAGAAATTAAGTGGTTCTCAGTCTTTGCCTGCCTCATAGAGAGCCTGTGCATATGTGCACTATATCTCCTGAGCTTGAACAAAATCCCTCCTCCAAGGGACTTAGAACGACTAGGAGTGTCGACATGCATACGTGAAACTGTGCCCAAGGTCGACGAACTCACAGTTCATGGATCTAGCTTTAGCCACCACAGTGCGCAAGCATTTACGAATACAAAACATGTCCAATCCATACTTTTCTAAATACACAATTTAAATAGAAATAGAGTGATATAGTATAACCATTAAGAAAACATACACATTCCTGGTTCCTTCATAGTATACCCCATTTCATTACATAATTACAGCTTAAGTTCACAGAGTATGAAAATGCTTATCTATTACAAGTTGCATCCAACCAACTAACTATGGGTGTGCGCATTTCCACCCAACCATAGGCTCAGAGGAAATCATTCTTAGCACTCTAGCCACCCTTGTGTCAAGCCATGATATCACTAGGGAATTTATGCCATCTCTCCAAGAAACTCTCTCCATCACAGTCACCCTACGAGGTTTATCAGATACTTCCTCAGCATCAACCTCACGTTCGGGTTCTTCAGGCCGTGTTCTCGACACTTCCTTTGGGTTCACACATCTCTCTTACGAGCTTGTGTTATCCTCCCATGACTCTGTATGTATCTTACCTTCCCTCCTCTGGACGTTTTTCTGACCTGTCATGTTTCTTCTATCAGAAGGAAGCTCTGGTCTACAGGTCTTTGTGGTACTTTGAGCTGACATCCTGCAGCTAGACCATGTTTCCATTTATGGGGGTGGTTGATGATTCAATCACTAGTCGTTTCTTCATTAATTGATTTATTCCCTCTAGAGTTATCATGGCTCGTACTTCAAGGATTCACCCCCAACAGTCAATTATGGGAAGTTTAACAATAATACATTTACATTGTCTGCATGCCTTAGCATGGTAATCCTATTTTAATATTAATCACAAGCTGGGGGAAACAGGGTGTTACAGGATCCCCCAAGAATGCAATGAAATGATTATCTATAAGAAAATGGGGACCCACAAGAATAATGATATAATGCTTAGGGTTTTATTTGGAGGATAGGAGGTCTCATCACGAGGTGACCTATCATGATCATGGGTATCTTTTGTTATGGTATTACCATCATCTGGTCATCGAGCCAAGGTAATGGCTCTCAGTTACATGGCTGAGAGAAAGGGAGTGACATTGTTGTTATCTAGACACCACTCCAAGACAGTGGCCTTCAACTAATATTTTAAAACATGAAAGAAACAATGAATGGCAAGAAAATGGGATTGGAAAAAGTGCATTGAAAATGAAGGTGCCACACACCCTCTATAAAACAACCCATGAATGAGACACTACAACCCCTTGTATGTCATGAACCTCGTGCCTAATGATTCTTTATCTTTAACCACTTCATCCACTTTACATGACTTAGAGAGGGATCACTTGGGAAACATTCCTCTACCTAAGAAAGATCTACCCAATAGGACACCTCATAAACCCTCCCATATCCAAGCTTGGAAATTTGCATAATGTATTTGAGAACTTACCTATTTGACAGTGTAATATATGATGTGATCACTTGGGAAACATTCCTTTACCTAGGAAATATCTACTCAAAAGGACACCTCATCTACCCTCTCATATCCAAGCTTGGCGAGTCTCATAATGTCTTTGAGAAATTACTTGTTTGACAGGGTAATCTTTGATGCACATGCTAGGGTGGCTCATTTATTTATTTGATTTACTCGTCATGATATTTTGACTTGAGATCCTTGGAGGGCATGCTTATTTGTATTTGCAGGACCTAGTTGGTGGACAATTTTGGAGGAACAAGCCTCGCTTGGGCTTCCATGGGGCTTGAATCCCACAAATTGGATGCCAAGGTACCACATATCGAATGAGATACATGAACCTTTGGAGGACTATAATATGACTTGAGAGACATGAGCTATCCCTCACATGCCAAACGTTTTTCCTAGAAGAGGAAAAACGTCATCTTTTTTAGGCTTGACATCATGCTTGAGGGGGATTGAGGTGGTGATGGATACACATGGCATGTTTTGAAGGAATAATTCTTTGGATCATGAAGAAGAATATTCAATTGGAGACACATGGCCTTTTGAGTCCCAACCCTACCATCTCCAACTTAACGTTTGGCCTAAAAGTGCCAAAACGTCCCTCCTAAAGGGGTGACATCACTCTTAGGGTCTTCATTTGTGAAAAAATTGATTTTAAAGATGAATTGTTTAATATTATTTCTAAAGGGGAAAGATTATGGTTGTTTACCCCTAATATTTTGGTTTACCCTAATATTATGTGGACAAACTATGTTAGTGACATTTTTTATAAATAGAGATCATAAGATCTCATTTTAAAATCATAACTCTCCCATTTGGAGAAGGATTGGACTGGAATTTTCGCTATCTTTGGCTAGTTTCTCTCTTGTTCTCTTGTGTATGGTTATTTCTTGGTTATTTGGTTTATGGAAGTGATGTGATAGCCTTGGAAGGCTCTTATTTTCTATTATGGTGGTTTGTCTTAGTTGTCTCCTTGAATTGGTAAGGATTTTTACATTGTGCTATCATTTGTTTTTCAAGTCAAGGTTATTTTCTAGAGCTAGGTGGGAAGTATAAGAGAATACACCCCCATATTTTTCTCCATCATTTTATGCTTACAATTTATTGGTTTAACAAGGGTTTTCTAAGAGAAGTATAAGTGCATACACCCTCTTAGCCTAAACCCTAGCTAGGGATACTTTCCTTGGGGAGTAAGAGGATTACACCCCCAAGGATTTAGTACATCTAGCTCATTCTTTGTTTTATTCCATTAACCTAATAATTAAAGGCAATATTCATTAGTTATTTCATTGGAGAAATAAATTGTTTCCTTGGTAAACGTGAAATTTTCAAGTTTTAAAGATATCTCTTTGGGAAGTTGTTCCTTGAGCCTTTGGCTCCCTTGCCTCATTGAGGTGTCACTTTTCAACCATTTATTATTGATTATGTTACAAAAATAACCTACAGCCATTAGGGTTGCATAAATCTAACCCTCTAACCCCTAATAACTCCTAAACTAACCCTAGGTTTTAGCTCTAATTTTTGCCTAACTCTCTACTAAGCCTAGCGCACTTATCTAGCTAGTTGGAAGTGGTTTTGAGTGGCTGATTTTTCCATTCTTAAGCTTGGTTTAATATAGCCATAAGGATGATAAATATCACTACAGCAAGTTTTTTTTTCAGCCTTTCTTTTTGTGCTAAATTTATTGCTTAATCATTGATGAGTTGAGCTAGTTTTCAATAGCTTTGTCTCTTGTTTATTTTTTCATATGATTAGCACTTATATTACATTCTTTTATATATTTATTGATCTGATATATATCGTTTAATTTTGATGCAATTATTGAAATCAATCTTAACTTGATTTTCCAACTAGCATATTGCAAGAATCATTGGCTTTCATTGTGTCTCGGGCATGTACTTTACTCTCGGTAGGTCACTCAACTCTTTTGGAAACCTCTAAACCTTCCCAAGACTCTTTTCCAACCTCTTTCTACCATTTATAATTGACCACTAGGGACATCCATTCATACTTATCATTTTCCATCTCATTTCCCCCTAGGGTCACTGGGGTTCCCCCCTTGAGGTGACTACCTCACCTCTAAAGTGATGGGTGTCGGGATCTAAAGATGTCCTAAAAATAGCCTTAGTTTAACATTAATTTATCAACCCAAGGATTCGTATTTTATTTCAAGAATATTAGCAAAGTCTATGCAGATAGATGTAGAGGCTAAAATCGTGTAGTTAAAGAAAATATGAGTTTATCAACGATCAAGTTCCTCACATATTCCTTTAAAATTCTGAAGCTAAGATCTATGACAGAATTGAAATCTGATCTAGAACATGTTTTGAATTAAAGGAATTAACTATTCTGTTGAATTCATCTACTAAGAAGCAATAATCTAATCTAGGAAAATACTTGCAGAACTAATCTATCAACTATTAATCAACTTGTTGGAAATGAAATGACGAATTGTTATATCTGTGAAAAGGGACAGCAAATGTAATCTAATCAAAAGGAACAACAAATATAATATAATCGAAAGGAACAAAAAATGTAGTCTAATCGAAAGGAACATCAATTGTAGTCTAATCGAAAGGAACAACAAATGCTAACTTAAGCAAAAGGGACAATGCGTATGAAAATGAGAGGAACTGTCAAGAAGTAAACTATAGAAATGGAAACTGGAACAACAATCGATAACATTCAGATGAAACACCTATCTTTGGTAAGAAAACAATATAAAAATATCAACACACTCATGCATTCATCTTTACTATTGCAAAAGAGATTTAAATCATAGAACATAAATCAAACTGATACAATTACAAATTGAGACAATAAATCCTTTAGACTAGGCCCTCGGTCCTCAGAAGAACTACTACTAGAAATTCAGTATGCAAGAATGGTGAAAATGCCAAAAGCTTCTATCGATTCCATGACTGATACAACATTTACAAAAGACTGCTTTCGCAGAGCAATTCTGAATTCTAAATGCTTGGATAAAATTCTTAGATTTTCCTTTTTAGGATTCATTACCCCCTATATATTACAATGATATGGTTAAATTAAGATATCCTAAGGATCGAAATATCCTAAGGATCGAAATATCCTCAGGATTTCTTTTACTATTTATAAGGTTTACAAAATAGGGAATCAATCTTTCTCAAAACTATTTTGCGCCTCATGTCTTCAACCTTCAACAGTCTTCATATCTTTAAAATCTCCTTAATTATCTTGGGTCTTAAAATATTTATCCATTCCTGCAACAAAATCACACAATTCCAACCGAATATTAGAAATTATCTAATATTACTCAATGATATTTCTAGAAGACATTTTAATCATTTCCTATCCTAATTATCCCTAATTAACAGAAAAGTCAATTAAGATTATATCATAGACCATTAGAATAAGGATGATATTTGTACCTTTTTCACAACTCAACATACCCCCCATCTTACCTTCTTGCATGTCCTCATGCAAGCTAAGATCTTACATTTAAAGAAGTGATGTTGTAAGGAGGAGAGGTGGGTTCACCAGGTTCCCTGAACCCATTCTTGCGTTTGAGCTCTCCAAAAGCATCTTCTTCCCTTTTTCTATTAATTTGATAATATCTTTGGTAACCCTCTGGAGGAAACCAAATGATAGGGGGACTATATCTTCACCCAATCCAGGCAAGTCCTTCTTCTAGGGTCTTTCTAGTATACCTTTCCACTCTGAAGGTGGCTGTAAAAAACAAATTGAAACCAAAGGGTTCTCTACTCTTGACTTCACTTGGGGAGGCATCCCATCTTAATTTGGAAGCAGCAAGAGATTCTTCTTTGAGTTCCCTAAAATATGGTAGGCCTGATCACATAACTTGTAGGTGGATATGGGCTAAAGATTCTATCACACCTTCTCTCTTCATAAATGTCCTGTGTTGCATGATGGCTGGGAAAAATTTTGGAGGTTCCCCTCTAATCCATATATCTAACCCAGTTTCCATTTTTAGGAATATCTTGTGTGCTATAGCCCACCTCACTTGGTTTTTGGTAAAGGACAGGAATGCTTGAAACTGTATGTCCCCAATAAAAGGAACAAGATTCTCTTTCCTGGTGTTTTCCAAGATGAAATTGTGGAGGTATAGCTCACACATAAAGTATTTCACTTTCTTTTCTTGCTCTCTAAAACATGAAACGAACTCAGAGACAGTGGTGAATTTAATTGTTTTACCTGCTCTAATATATTTCACCCTCAACAACAAATAACGCTCTAATAAAAACAAGGTATAATTAGTAGCAGGAGCCCTGCAATCTATTGCATCAGTGTAGACAACACAAATCTCTTTGATTTGCTCCAAAGCTTTATCTAATTGGCTCTGTAATTTATTTACCTTCCCTTGGGATCTGGTGAGCTCAACAAACATTTCATTTTCTATTTTTGAAATGGTTTTAAGTTTTTTAACAACTTTTTGATGTTCTTCGATAGTGACCATATCACTTTTTCACTGTGTTAAGGTTTGTTGGGTTTTCACCAACTCTGTCTCCAATCTGTCAATGATGGCACTCTGTTTAGGAGACTGAAATGGTTCCTCGGTTTGAAAAGTTGTCTCTTCTATGGTTGGGGAATCTGTCTGGGTCTCTACATCAATAGTCTCTAGGGGGGTAGGGAAGTTTGTAGGAAGCAATTCCTCGGGTTGGTCAGTTGTCTCTTCTGCTGCTGAAGTCCATGTCTAAGGTTCTATTTCATGTACCTCCAAAGGAGTCACTTCTTCATTTTGAACAGTTGCTTCCTCTATTGTTGGAATATCAGTTTGAGGTTCCATCTCTGATGTCTCTTTAGGGATATGCAACTCTGTCTATGTTCCTACAGAACTTGTATGGACTGAACTCCTAGGAAGTGGGTTCCTTCCCTATGTCCTAGGCCTTTTGGACTTATTTCTTTCATGGGCCTTGTCAGCTTACTCTAATTGTTTTCTTAATTGTTTAATTAGTTCTTTGAGTCTACCAAATTTTCAATTTTTTTATTCTGTTGTGGACTTTGCCTGTTGTTTTCTATTTTTGTGGAACATCAGGGTCTTCCTCACCTCGATCAGTCAATAATTGTTCCTTTGTTTCCTCTATGTGATTTTTCTATTATACATGGTTATTTACCTCAGTGTGAGGTTCTATCTGTTATGTTTCTTCGAGGAATGGCATTTATGTGTCAAGGAGGTCCATAGCAGGGTTTGAAGACAAAGCTAGTGCCTGGTGTTCCTTGGATCTATTTGTGTATTTGTCAATTGATATCCCTAAATTCCCTAGAACTTAAGCCATCTCGATTTCATAACCCTTGAGGAACTTTGTTGTGAGGTGCTCAAGTGATGGTTGTATATTTTCCTGAGTATTTTCTTATGAGGGTTGCTCTATCTGTATCATTTTCTAGGTTTCTCTAGGTTGTGTTATCCTTTTGTTTCTTCTTTTATTCTCAGTGGAGGTTTTAGGGGAAATGATTTTCCTTTTTCACGTTTTATTTGATGTCTCTACCAATTGGAGGGGGTCTGCCTCAATTTTAGACTAAGGTAATGGAACTTCCATTTGGTTGGTATCTCCTCCTTCCTGTGCTATCTCAATTTTTGGAAGGGGTAATGGAACTTCCATTTGGACGGTGTCACCCCTTCCTGTGCTATCTCAATTCCATGTGGTGGGTTTTCATGATGCAACTCGGGTTGTTCCAGTTGTAGAGGCCTATTGGTGTCGATTAGATCACCCCAGGTTATTTGAGTTTGGCTCAGGGCTCTAATTACTATCAACTTTACTAATCCATGGTGGTTGATTATAGTGATGAAATCTTTAGCCTTCTATGTTCTTATAGCAACCTCATGTAACATGGCATTTAGAAAAAATGGTAAATTGATTACTAACGATTGTTTGAGAGATGCTAACAATTTGAGGTGACATGGTCGGATCACATCGTACCTTCTGTCGCAGGTGATATACCTTTGTATTACTCCTGCCAACTCCTTACATCGCTTGCTTAGAGCGTTGGGGTTGAGTCCCTTTCCCTTTTTATCAAGTTCTTCTCTAAGATCTACAAAATATTCCACAACCTCTTTGAGTGTTGTATATTTCCCAGTCCACTGTATGCCTGTGTTTGGGAGGCCTATAACCTCTACTACGATTTCCTCCGTGACTATAATTTGCATATCTTGAACCATGGAGACCCCTCCCTACAATTTCTATAAGAATTCGAGTGTGATGTTCCTGTCATATCCTTGCAACCGGTTGAAGTACTCTATCCAACCCAGACAGAGTAATATTTCTCTTTCCTACTCTATTACCTGTAGTAATGTTGGCTCCCAGTGCACACTGTGAGCACGTGAGGATGACAATCGTTCCTTGCTGCAACTTAACTCAACCAACTTTTGAAACAATAGAAATATCAAATATAAAACAACATTGTGTATAAGAATGTGAATTTTTCTCATTTATTGCACTCGTTGTAATCTATCAGTAAACGTGCCAAGTATCTTCCCCCCATAAATGGAAATTTTGACCTCAACCGTCGAAAGTACAAGTGTAATAATGGCAGATAGTTGTGGTGAGGTGTGATTACTATGTCTCTGCCACCGCTGGAAAGACAATCATTAATAATTTTCAAAAATGACTTTTAGCGGTAATTATGAACCATCATCATGGTGTGTGGGAAATTCAAATTGACGTACTTATGTTAGAACCATTTGAGGAAAAAGATTCTAAATAATTTTAAATTTGTTCACGTATTTTAGAAATATTCCACATATCATAACGTTGTTACTTTCCCTTGTTTATTGGATATAACCGAAATGATAGCCTCATTTTTTATAAAAGGAAATCTAAGAACACACTAAAACTTGGCATATTTAAGATAAACTTCGATTCCACAGGTAGAGCCACTGCTGCTAGCAGGCGTCCATAGCCTCGACAGGGTTGCCTTTTAACCCATAGATGAGCCTGTATCCTTAATAAATAGTTTGAATTGTCTTTTCTAAGAATACCATTATCCTGTTTTGGTAGCCAGATGATTATAATGTCTCTCACTAGATCATAGCCTAAGTGAACAAGTCAGCTCGTGATGAGACCTCTTGTCCTTTGACAAAAAAAATGCCAAAGTTCATTTGAT
>JASDQU010683266.1:21714-57116 GCA_032191745.1 Picea mariana
TGGTGATATTACGATGAGGTTGTTTGGCATTATATTTTGCAATTTCGTTCAGCCATGATATTGTAGAGTTTGCTTATATTGTGATCTTGTGTCACTTAGGTTATGATGTCATGTGTTTTTGCATTGATATGAATGATGTGATGTTGTAAGTTTCTTATTGTTAAAAAGAAAAAAAGAAAAAAAAATTGTGTTTCGTTATTCATAGACGTAACGAAGGGGTCGTTACACAAAAGAGATTTAAATCACATAACCGAAATCAAACTGATACAATTACAGATTGAGACAGTAACTCCTTTAGACTAGGACCTCGGTCCTCAGAAGCACTGCTACTAGAAACTCAGTATGCAAGAATGGTGAAAATGCCAAAAGTTTCTATTGATTCCATGATTGATACAACATTTACAAAAGACTACTTTCGCAGAGCAATTCTGAATTCTGAATGCTTGGATAAAATTCTTAGATTTTCCTTTTCAAGATTCATTACCCCCTATATATTACAATGATATGGTTAAATTAAGTTATTCTGAGGATCGAAAGATCCTTAGGATTTCTTTTACTATTTATAAGGTTTACGAAATAGGGAATCGATTTTTCACAAAATTGCTTTGCGCCTCATGTCTTCAACCTTCAAAAGTCTTCATATCTTCGAAATATCCTCAACTATCTTGGGTTTGACAATATTTATCCATTCCTGCAACAAAATCACACAATTCCATTTGAATATTAGAATTTATCTAATATTACTCAATGATATTTCTAGAAGACATTTTAATCATTTCCTATCCTAATTATCCCTAATTAACAGAAAAGTCAATTAAGATTATATCATAAACCATGAGAATAAGGAGGATATCTGTACCTTTTTCACAACTCAACAACGGGGACACCTACCTAAGGTGACAGTGGGTAGGTGCCCTCTTAGTTGCTACTAACTAGTGGTTGGTTCGAACTTTTCCCAGCCTACAATTTGTGCGATAACATTTTCCCATCGTTGTCGAGGAGGATTTTAAATCCTCTTCAGAACCCTAACAACACTTTGGCAAGTTATCCCAAATCCTCTCCCCTTTCTTTCCTGGAGAATCCACCCAAGGGACGTTCCCTTTCCACTTTTCTTGATGATCTCTCCTTGAAGCTCATCTAGTGACTCCACCTTCCCAGAACCCTTCCTTTCCAAAACCTTTCCCCCCTGGGAGGTTCAAACCTTCTAAGGTATACCAAAGAAGGCCTCCCCTCAAGTCTCCCCTCGTCAAAACCATTTTCCATGGTACCCTTCCCCTTGCTCCAATGGTTCACCCTTGGGAAAAGGACCTCTACAAAACCCTTAACATGTCCACTTTCCATGGATACCCTAATGCAATGCCAAAAGAGGTCAACAAGTGGTTTCCAAATTTCTGAGGAAACAATGTAATAACTACTAAGTATCATCTTTATGTCATAGTTTGGGATAAGAAAAATGCAGGTATTGAGCATGAAGATGTGGCCATGAAGTAATTCGCTTCATCATTGACTAAAGAAGCTCTTAATTGGTTCAGATACCTCATTGACGATCATCTAATGTATTATGAATATTTTTCCAACTTATTTAAGAGAAGATGGTCAACAGAGAAAGATAGTGGGACACTTGGAGCTCAATTCAATCAGATAAAGAAAAAGGAGAATAAAACGGTGAAGGAATTCAATACTAGATTTGACAGGTTGTACAATCAGATTCCAACAGAATTTATTCCTACAACATCATCAATTCATCTCCTTTATATGAACATTTTTTAAGGGAAATTCCACCTCATTATGAAGGAAAAGAAGTCCATATCATTGGCACAGGCCAAGGAGTACAGTACTGACATCAAAGAGAATCTCCTTGATTCAAAGGTGGAACCTTTTCAGTACCCTCATGCCAAGGTAGAAGAAAAGACTAAGGTTTCCAAAAACCGTGCTCCTGATCAAATTTCCCTCTTGACTCATAAGATAAATCATATGAGTACTCAATTTACCCATGTAAAGAATCGAATTATGTGCCATTTGACTACTATAGAGAGGAATCAATCTGCTCCCAGACCTCAGTTTTCCAGACAATAGAGAGATGCCACAGGTTGGAAACCAAGGCCTCAAGAAGAGGAAAAGGCCCCAGATACCTTGAAACCAATTGGGACAGTTGACATAGAATCTTGGTGCCTTCCATGACAATAACCTCACAGAGACGATGAATTCCCCCGACAAGATGAATATTCTCCCAACGATATGAATTTTATGGATATGATCTAAGTGTTCCAAGAGAAACAAGTCGCATAGGAATAGATCAACATAGCCAAAAGATAGGGGGAAATAATAGGGAGACTCGGGACCTTGAATCAGTTGACAGATGATCAGAAGACGAAATTAAGGAGGAGGGAATTTTTTACCTACACTAGAAGAAATAAAGCCTCATCCCCTCCACTGATCCGGATTATTTTTGGCATGAAATGAGAGAGGATATATAATTAAGAAATACACAGAGACATATCAGATTAACAATAATATAACAGAGATATATCATATATATAACCATAAACACATAGATAGAGTAATACACCACTTCTATTAATGAGTGAAATGTATAAAACTATAGAAATACAGAGTGAAAGACTTGTTGGAATGGTGGCAGCTTATCTTTGAGAAGAGATGTGATGGCTATGCACTTTTGCAAGAATATTGTTGTTAAAATGAAGCTCCAAAGGCCTTTTTAACATAAATAAAATCCAAAACCCTAACCCCGGAAGATGAAAATCCAACAGTTTTGTGGACCCCTATTTGGGTAGTTTGGTGTATCAACTTCCCCAGGGTGTAACTTTGGCATATGATCTTTGTTTGGGGTGCACGATAGCTCATTGGAAAGGTATCGATGAGGAGCTTGATTTTGGTGGATTAATCAAATATTTTGGCTATCACTGAGGTTCTCAATGATGAAAAAACATCATTTAGGCCCTCAAAATGGCCTCGAAAGTTTAGATCCAAAAAACTACTAAAAGTAGTAAATTGCCAACAAATTGTTCTGAGCTAGTTCAAATATCCACCTGGATAAATCCTCCCTCCTTGGGAAACAATGGTCTCCATTGCATGGAGTTCCCTAAGGAGAGGAGAAATAATTTGTTGAATCTAAATCTTGGTGAGTTTCTTTCCTTGTTGGAGAAGTTGTGTTGCTTATCTTGTTGAAGGCTGTCACAAACCTGTTGTTGGCAGTGTTGAATCTGTTCAACCAACCTGTTGTATCTTGGCTTGACTGGGTAGTTTGTAGGCACCCTTGTAACTAAAGAAACAATGTATTATTTCTCTTCTACAATCTGCTTATGTTCAATAGAAAGGTCTTGGGCCAAGGATGCAGTGGTTGCAGTGTCCTTTTGTTCATCGTTTGAACATATTGTGAAGAGTTTGAATTTTTCAGTATGAAATATTACCTTGTGGCATTTTTTTGGTGGAACAGTAGTCGGAACTACCTTTGGTATCCTGTAGAGATGACCCCCCAAAGCAACATCGATACTACGGGGTCGAGACTCATAAACAACGCGACGTTTCCACATATATGGTTGGCTCAAAACAACATCACAGACATCAAGAGGGGCCACATCACAACATACCTCATCCCTGGAGGGTTGGATGCCATAGGACAGGTAGCATTGTTGGCTGACATGGATATCACATACCTGGAGAAGCCATATGATGTTTTATGGTTTTGGGTGTGGTGTTGTCGACAATCCCAAATATTTGATGACCTCTGATGAGATGAGGTTCTTCTGGCTTCCACTATAAACAATGAAATGAAACAGGGTCGCCTTCACCCACATATTTGAACGGAAGAGGTGCTCCCCTTATTTAGGATCTATTGGTTCTTCTGGTTGAATTTTTGTGGTCATGATAGTAGCAGTGGGGTCTGTGTCGATGATCTGTCTTCTCCCATTGTTTTTTGAATCTAGGCTTGTCTCTTTTTCTTTGATCTCGACCACTAATGGTTGTTTTGAGAGAAATTCATTGGTGTTGTGCCAGGGGATTTTGTGGAAATTGCACCACTTTCCAGTGTATTGTTCGTCTTTCCCTTACCCTTATTTTCCTGTGGCTTGGACTGGTTTTCGAGAGGCTGTTTTTTAGAGTCGTCTTTATTATACTTTGGTTGTTGTGGATTTGAAAACCTGAACTCCCATTTGTTATGGTGCCTAAATTTCTGCTCAATTTTGACAGCATATCGATAGGCATCTCCCAGTGATGAGATGTCTAGAAAATCCATTTTGGTTTGGATGTACCTATGCAGACCCTCGCAGTATTTCAGAACCCAATTTCGCTCGGAGGCTTTGATACCTAGCTTGGTGCGCAAGCTATGGAAATTATTTGTGAACTCTAGCACTGTTTGGCCCCTCTATTGTTGCAGTGTGGTCCATCTCATGTATTGGTCATCATAGTTACCAATAGGGTAATATTGTTCCTTGACCGCATCCACAAAAAAATCCCAATTGGGCTTGGCCCCATATATTCCAGATTCCTTTTTGGATATTTTCCCCCAATAAGTTTCCCACCAATGTTTGGCATGGGGGAGAGCCTTAAGGAGTGAAAAGGTGATCTTTTCCCTGCCAAAAAAATTGTGAACAGAGAAGTAACCTTCTAGTAGATTTAACCATTTTTCTAAGGCATCTGCATCTATCTGACCTTCAAATACGGGAATATAAAAATTAACTTGTACCTTGAAAGGAAAGGTTCCTCCAAAGTGTCCTCTTGATGAATACATTCATGTTGTTATCGGTAGGCGTTGAAGGATGTGGGAAAAATTCTCCATCATTTCGTCCCTCTATTGCGTGAGAGCTTTCTCAAGAAACAAATTAATAGAATATTCTACTCCATCACTTTTATTTTCTTCCACCATGGAGGTTTTTTTGGGCATGCGAGAGTAATTATCCTCAAGAGAGACAATCTTGAGACCCAACTTTCTATACTCGAACCTCATCAGGGACATGCACTGAAAAAACAATCAAGAGAAGCCTACTTTGATACCACTGATCTAGATTATTTTTGGAAAGAAATGAGAGTGGAGATATAATAAATAAATATACAAAGATATATCAGATATCCAATAATATAACAGAGATATATCATATATATAACCATAAACACAAAGATACAGTAATACACAATTTATATTAATGAGTAAAATGTACAAAATTGTATAAATACAGAATGAAAGACTCGCTAGAATGGTGGAAGCATATCTCTGAGAAGAGATGTGATGGATACTCTCATCACCATGAGGCTCCAAAGGCATTTTTAACATAAACAAAGTCCAAAACCCTAACCATGGAATATGAAAATCCAATAGTTTTGTGGAGCATGTTTTGGGTAGTTTGGTGTATCAACTTCATGGGGGTGTAACTTTGGCATATGATCTCCGTTTGGGGTGCATGATAGCTCTTTGGAAAGGTATCGATGAGGAGATTAATTTTGGGGGCTCAATAAGCTCCTTTCAATTTCATTGAGGGGAACAATCATGAAAAAACTTCGTTTAGGCCCTCAAAATGGCCCTGGAAGTTTAGAATCCGAAAAAATGTTAAAAATAGTAAATTTCCAACAAAATGTTTTGAGACAGTTGGGATAGGTGGTTGGCCACTGATATCCACATGGATCATCCACCACATCCTAACACTCCTATTCCATTGAAAGATAATGTGCCCCCACCATATCCACCTCCGGTGCATGAGTTGCCTCCTAAGTCAACTCCTACATATGAGATTCAATTGAATATAGACATTGCAAGTATGTTCGAAAAACCGAATATGACAGTCCCAGTCATAGATATGTGCAATATCCCTTATGTGAAAAGGGAAATATTGAAGATATTACAGGTATCGAATGAGAAGTAAGACCCTCCTATCATTTTTGAATACTATGTACCTCGATCGGCAAAGGGACAAGAGTCCTTCCTTCTATCTCTCATTAGGCATGAATGGCCTCCTCCTAAACAACTACATGCTTCATTCTAGGGCCTCATTGAATGTCATGTCTTTGAAGGTGATGGAGCAGCTTGGTTTGAAAAAAACTTGACCTTATGGTAATGTATGTGGTATTGATTCAAAAAAGATCAAGTTTTTTTGGGTATGTGAGGACGTTGAGGTTTTTCTAATTGATTTTCCACATATCAGCCTCATCATGGACATAGTAGTGATTGTTGATCTAGATGCTTGGGGGTTTCTCTTATCCAGGACCTAGTATTATTCCCTTGGGTGTTTCCTTAGCATGAGCCTTACCCATGGATACATCCCCATGGGTGATGGCACCTATGATATCTTGCACAACAAGGAGAAGAATAATAAACATGTTATGGATTTTAACGGCCATGAATACAATTGTGATGTGCCTCCACAGATTATTGAGTATGATCAAAATGAGCTTCCTTTCATACAGGAAAACTCCATAGATATGTTTATCTCATGTAAAGATGAGTACAAACATAAAATTTCATATTACCAAGGGGAAGAAATAGGGTCTATCTAGGTTTTGAAGAAAGAAGATGAAGAATGAAAGGAAACCATCAAAGGGGTGGTCAACACAGAGCCTCCTTCATATTCACACATTGACAGTATGACTCGCATCAATTTCAATGAAGGAAGTATTGTGATCATGTGGGAAAAAATAAAGGGAAAGCCTAGGTATGACCAAAGAGATAACAGCTCATGGCTTGGCCCTTACATTATTAAGAAGAAGTTTGATAAAGAAACGTATTATCTAAAAGCCTTGGATGGGAGAAAGATTCCATTACCAGTGGATGGATCTCTTCTTTGAACTTATGTTCAGATCACATGACTTCTTTAGGGCCCATGCCCTAGGT
This sequence comes from Picea mariana, assembly GCA_032191745.1. Classification (NCBI taxonomy): domain Eukaryota; kingdom Viridiplantae; phylum Streptophyta; class Pinopsida; order Pinales; family Pinaceae; genus Picea; species Picea mariana. The sequence goes on from JASDQU010683266.1 coordinate 28,556, forward strand.
AAGTAGGTATGTCATCTTGATTTCCCCTGTATTTGCATCTTGATTTCTCATATTATTTTATATGCATTTCATTTTCATTTTGCTCTACTTGCACATTGACTTCATGCTTAGTTTAGAAAATTTTGAAAAAATGCCAAATTTTTTATTTCTAGTTTGGTTTTTACTTTTGAATTTTTATGTATATGGATGAAGGGTGATAGCACCACCCTAGATGATTTGATTCTTTTATCTGATTTTTGGCAGGCACAGGGCTACCAATAGATGTTGTGGTTCTCATGCACTTTGCAGTGAGCACATGTCCCCAAGTAGAAGTAAGATGTTATCACCATTTTGTGGGATAACTACGGATATTATGTCTCGAGGCCCTCAGGTTGCAGATATGGAGTATCAAGAGACTACATGACCAAAAGTGTCCACTTAAATAGATGAAGACCCTTCTCACCACCACATAGGTCAAGATTTTCAGGATGGCACCCACCACACCTGCTAGCTTCCGGAAGGCAATAGGCCTTGCTCCATGAGGTACAAGTCAGGTATTATTGTGAGTGGTATTTAAATATTTGAGGAATTTGAGTATGTTATATCTTATATGGCTTTATATTTCATGACATATGCTTGGACATAATGCATTTTTCCATGTTTTACCTTGGTGGTTGACATTGTGCCCTAGTAAGTGGTCTTATTTGGGAATGGGTTTGCTACTAGGAACTCCCTTGAAGAGCCATCATACCATTTCCAAACATACTTACCACTTTCCATCACTAAAAACCCCCCATTTCCTTATCTATTTGGATTTTAGGGTGTACTGGCCCAAGAAGGGGTTGTCCCTCATTCTATGGGAAGAAAGGGTTGAAGGCCCAAAGGGACTGTTGTTGGTTAAAAAGATAAAATCCTATATATGAATCTTCTAGATGCTTCACCCAAGGATCCCCCAAGAAAGAAATGAAATGCTTATCTGTAATAAAAGTGGGACCCACAATAATAATGATAGAATGCTTAGGGGGTTAGTTGGAGGATAGAAGGTATCATCACGAGCCGACCTATCATGATCATGGGTATCTAGTGGTATGACATTACCATCATCTGATCACCAAGACAAGGTAATGGCTCTCAGTTGCATGGCTGAGAGAAAGGGGGTCTCATCACGATCCATCTTTTTCATTTCCACAAAGTATTTTTGAGAAACATTGTCGTTATCTAGACACCACGCTAGGAAAATGGCCTTCAACTCATCTTTTAAAACATGAAAGAAACAATGAATGGAAAGAAAATAGGCTTGGAAAAAGTGCATTGAAAATGAAGGTGCCACACCCTCTACAAAATCACCCATGAATGAGACATTACAAACCCTTGTGTGTCATGAACCCCATTCCCAATGAGTCTTGATCCTTAACATTCCTTGACCTAGGAAAGATCTACCCAATACGACACCTTGTCAACCCTCCCATATCCAAGCTTAGAAAGTCGCATAATGTATTTGACCACTTACTTGTTTGTCAGGGTAATATTTGATGCACATGATTGGGTGTCTCATTTATTGATTTTACTTACTCATCATGATATTTTGACTTGGGATCCTTGGAGGGCATGCTTATTTGTCTTTGCAGGACCTAGTTGGTGGACAAGCTTGGGCTTCCATAGGGATTGAATCCCATAGGTTGGATTCCAAGGGCCCTCATTCTAGATGAGAGAGATGAACCTTTGGATGACTAGAAGATTACTTGAGAGATAGGACCTAGCCCTCACATGCCAAACATTTTTCCTAGAAGAGGAAAAACATCATCTTTTGGAGGCTTGACATCATGCTTGAGGAGGCTTGAGGCGGTGGTGGATACACATGGCACGTTTTGAAGGAAGAAACCTTTGTATCATGAAGAATAGTATTGGATTGGAGACACATGGCCTTTGGAGGCCCAACCCTACCATATTCAACTCAACGTTTGGCCTAAAAGTGCCAAAACGTCCCTCCTAAAGGGGTGATGTCACTCTTAGGGTTTTAATTTGTGCAAAAAGTGATTTTAAATATGAATTGTTTAATATTATTTGTGTAAAGGGGAAATATTAGGGTTTTTTACCCCTAATATTGTGGTTTACCCTAATATTATGTGGACAAACTATGTTAATGACATTTTGTATAAATAGAGATCATAAGTTCTCATTTTAAAATCATAACTCTCCCATTTGGAGAAGGATTGGACTGAAATTTTCGCTATCTTTTGCTAGTTTACCTCTTGTGCTCTTGTGTATGGCTATTTCTTGTTTATTTGGTTGATGGAAGTGATGCGCTAGCCTTGGAAGGATCTTCTTTTCTATTTTGGTGGTTTGTCTTAGCTTTTTCCTTGAATTGGTAACACTTTTTACATTGTGATATCATTTGTTATTCAAGTCAAGGTTATTTTCTAGAGCTATTTGGGAAGTATAAGGGCATACAACCCCACCTTTGTCTCCATCATTTTATGCTTACATTTTATTGGTTTAACAAGGGTTTTCTAAGAGAAGTATAAGTGCATACACCCTCTTATCCTAAACTCTAGTTAGGGATACTTGCCTTAGAGAGTAAGAGGATTTACACCCCCAAGGATTTAGTACCTATAGCTCATTATTTGCTTGAATCCATTAACCTAATATTTAAAGGCACTAGTAATTACTTGTTGCATTGGAGAAATAAATTGTTGCCTTGTTAAACGTGAAATTTTCAAGTTTTAAAGATATGTCTTTGGGAAGTTGTTCCTTGATCCTTTGGCTCCATTACCTCATTGAGGCATCCTAATTCAACCATTAATTCTTTCTTCTGTTACAAAAATAACCTACAGCCATTATGGATTCATAAAACTAACCCTCTAACCCCTAATAACTCCTAAACTAACCCTAGGATTTAGCTCTAATCTTGCTCTAACTCTCTACTAACCCTAGCGCACGTATCTAGCTAGTTGGAAGTGGTTTTGAGTAGTTATTGTTTCTTCTATTAAGATTGGTTTGTTACAGATATAAGGATGATAAATATTACTGCAACAATCGTTTGTTTCATCCTTGCTTTTTTTGGTAAATTTATTGCTTAATCATTGATGAGTTGAGCTAGTTTTCAATAGCTTTGTCTCTTGTTTATTTTGTCATATGCTTAGCACTTATATTGCATCTTTTTCTATATTTATTGAGATAATATATATCATTTAATTTTTATTCAATTAGGGAAAGCAAGATTAACTTGCTTGTCCAACTAGCATATTGCAAGAATCCTTGGCTTTCATTGTGTCTTGGGAAGGTACTTTACTCTTGGTAGGTCACTCAACTCTTTTGGAAACATATAAACCTTCTCAAGACTCTTTTCCAACCTCTTTCTACCATTTATAATTGACCTCTAGGGACATCCATTCATACTCATCATTTTCCATCTCATTTCCCCCTAGGGTCACCAGTATTCCCCCCTTGAGGTGACTACCTCACCTCTAAAGTGATGGGGACACCTGCCTAAGGTGAAAGTGGGTAGGTTCCCTCCTAGTTGTCTCTAATTGGTGGATTGGTTGGATTTTCCAAACCTACAACTTGTGTGATAACAGTTACAAAAGGGACAACAAGTGATCCAGATAGAGCTGTGCTTGTTAAATTTTCATATCAGAAACTTCAATGAGAAGGTATTGTGTGATGCAATAGATATGTATGTATTCCATGTACTTCTCGAAAGAGAATGTTTGTTCAATAGGAATATTTTCCACAATGTCAAAAAGAATACCTACGAATCCACAAAGGTTGGACAACGATACATATTGGAAGCAATGCTAGAAAATGAAATGACATCAATAGGAAATAGTATCAGCAAGGATGTGGGCAGTAATAATAGCTAAGTCTTGTTGTACTCAACTAAGGGAATTTTGATAGAATGGAAAAGGCCTTTTTTTGTTAGGACATAATGCTTAAATAAGTCAAAGAGATTGGGAAAATGAGTCACGTGCCACCAAACATTCAACCTTTGCTAAATGGATTTAAAGAATTTTTTGTGGATGATATACCAATAGGTATACCTCCCTTGAGAAGTATATCACATTAAATTGACTTGATACTAGGGCCAATTCTACATAATATAGCTCCTTACCAAATGACCCCAATAGAGAGTGAACAAGTGAATAGATAGGTGCAAGAGATGCTTGATCGAGGACTAATATGGGAGAGTTTAAGTCCCTATGTTGTACAAATAGTATTGGTACCCAAGAAAAGGGGGTGAATGTTGAATGTGTATTGATCCATGGGCTATCAACAAGATCACCATAAAGTATAGATTTCCCTTACCAAGGATAGACGACCTCATGGAATTTTTAAGTAGGTCCAAACAATTTACAAAGATATATTTGAAGAGTGGGTATCATCAAACTAAGATAAGAGAAGGTGATGAATGGAAGACCTCCTTCAAGAAAAAGGATGGGTTGTTTGAGTGCTTAGTTATGCCCTTTGGGTTAACCAATTTGCCTAGCACTTTCATGAGAATTATGGATGAAGTCGCGAAACCATTTTTGGGAAATTGCGTTGTCGTATACCTGGATGAATTTATGATCTTCAATAGAACCAAGAAAGAACACGTGGAGCATGTGATAAAGTCATTTCAGCACTTGAGGGAAGAGAAATTGCTGATAAATTTGAAGAAGTGTACATTTCTCAAGGAGGAGTTAGTATACTTGGGTTTTGTGGTTTCCAATGAAGGCTCGATGATGGATACAAAAAAGGTAAAGACCATATTGGATTGGCCAAGACCTAAGCATACCTTTTATGTGAGAAGTTTTCATGGTTTGGAAAGATTCTACAAAAAACTTATCTGAAACTTCAGCAAGATTTGTGCACCACTTATAGAATGTAGGAAGAAAGGGATTTTCCAGTGGACAATAGTATCCATGAAGTCATTTGAAAACTTGAAGAAAAAGGTGAATGAACAACCTATTTTTTCCATTCCATATTTTAATCAAATATTTCAAGTGGACTATGATGCAAGTGGTTCACTGATTGGAGTATTTTTGAGCCAGGAAGGATGACCGATCGCATTCTTCGGCAAAAAATTGAATGATGCTAGAAAGAAATACTTGGTTTATGATCAATATTTTTATGCTATTATACAAGATTTGAATAAATGGCGGCATCACTTACTACCGAAGGAGTTTGTCTTACTTATTGATCATAAAGCATTGTAGTACATCAAAATTCAAGTCAAAAATGTTATCTTGGAGTGTATGAAGGAGTTGTATGAAGAGCACATGGATTTTACAGGGGCCTAGAAAGTGTGCAAGGTGCCTTGGAGCATAGATATAACATTGTATTTATATTTCCACATCCAAGAAGGATTGTGTTTAAGAATTATTTTTTTTTCATTCCATGGAGCTCATTGCAGCTGAATCTTGTCAGAGAGTTTCATAGTATAGGTTTGGGTGGAAATTTTGGGGTTGATAATACCACAACATTAGTGAAGGAAAGATGCTTTTGGCCTAGAATCAACAAGGATGTTAAGAAGTTTATTGAGTGTTGTAGAATTTGTTAGTTAGCAAAAGGAAAGAGTCAAAAACACAGGGTTAAAAAATTGGAAGCATCTTTTCTTTTCAATTTCCTATATATTGTATATTTTGAACTTTCAGCAAATGTCATGTATTGGATTTTGTATGGATCAAAATCAAGGATCTAAACCAATATCAACCATTGCTTATTTTATTTTTGGAAACGATTCTTCATTACCATTTAGGTTGTTTCTATATTATACTTTTGTGGGTCTTTATTATAGGCATTATTGGAGTCAATATCAATACTAGCATCCAATCAAAGTATTGAAATATACTATGGTGTGACATGATCCCTATTTATTACTTTTATTATACCTCACCTTTCTGGAGGGGTCTTTGGTATGAGGAATTTCATTCCATTTAATGAAGAGACAACAAACTGGGATTCAATCACCCAAAGTTCCATATCTTTCAATACTTGAACTTGGTTGTCAAGGAAGTGTGTTTGTAAATTTTCTTTTTGTATTATTGAAATTTCCCTATCCAACCATTGTTGGAATTTGTTTAAAAGTGTCACCTAGTGTCATTATACAACCTTTTAGGTCCCATGGTAGGGTTATTGAACTTTGAAAAATATTTTCATTAGCATCAACTAAAGAAATCTATGTTGCAAGCATGATGGTTGTAGGAAAAACATCTAGCCATTGTCAACCAAAATGATCTATGTTGCAACCATGATGGTTATAAATTTAATTCTACAAAGGGAGGAAGGTGCTCTCCTAATTTATCCTTATAATGGTTCATTCCCTTATTCCATGGAATAGATTAAATAATTATTTTTTTATCTTAATCATGTTTTATACCACAATCTATGAGGCATCAATATCATAATTTGTTCCTTATATTTTGTCTATTAATAAAAAACGTGTTCATCTAACTATTGTATACTATGGACTGCAAAATATTAAAGTTTGACTCAATATGATTATGCATTGAGGATATGTGTATTGTGTGGAAAGGCATTTACAAAACTACCTGTTATGGACAAAGAAACCTTGTAGTACTCCAAGAGAGTTGTCGAATAGTGAAGAAGAGTAATTAAATAACCATGAGTATTGGTACACTAGTTAAATATCCGATTGCAATATGTAATGCTTAATATGATAGAAATGCATATATCATGAATGATAGATTCATTTCATTTTATGTGACTGGAATTTAAAAGTGATTGAGTTATTAGTGTGAAGTATATTTTGAGATCACTTCATGAACTATTGTAAATATTTCAATAAAAAGATTATATGCATGAATACTCACATTTGTTTGGTTGATTGAAAGATCAGGTTGTAGGTAGAACGGTCTTGGTATGGAAAGAACTACATTTACATAATTAATACTCAATGCTAGTGGCCCTTGGTTATGGAAGCAAGTGAATATCAAGGAAGAAAAGGCGAATTGTGAACTGTGTGGAAGACACAGTGACTGATATTGGGTCGAAGTAAGAAGAAGAGAAGAAAATATGGTGCGAAGTAAGAGAAAGAAAGTCGTTGGATGAGAAGATTGAGGATGACATATCAGCAAGAAAGACATATCGTGGGCAACTCAGCAAGCGGGAAAAGCCACCGTTGGATTCTTTGGAGCATCGCGCGAGAAGGAAGGAAAGATAGGCTAGAGAAGCCCTGAAAACACGGTTCAAGTTGACCTAGGGTTTTAGACACCTAGGGTTTTGGTATCTAGTGTTTTGACACTTATGTCTCAGCCTAAGGCTATCGGTGAGCTATTGTAATGTATAAATAGAGGTCTAAAGGACCTGGGATGGGTTGTCATTGTTGTTGTTGTTGTTGTTGTTGTTAGTATTGTGAGTTCTAGCTTTGTTATTGGCATGAGTGATTATTGTTGTGTGAGAGAGAAGTGTTAGGTGTGAGATCCTTTTGGTATTGTAATATCTTTAGATAGGTGCAAAGATAAACCCTACAGCTAGGTGCACAGGGAGGGGAGAGATAGAGAGGAGAAAAGAGAAGATTTACTAGCTAAGAGCGCAGACAAGAACTGTGTGCTTCATCTTAATATATTATAAAGCACATTTATGTGGACGTAGCCCTAGGGAGAGGGTGAACCGTGTATATCTTGTGTTGTGTGTGATTGATGTTGTGTTCTCTATCATTTGATATGATGCTATTGTGATATTGATTAGATCTGAAGTATAACTTGTGCGGTAGGTTTAAGGAAGATAAAGAATGCTAGATGATTGTGTATTGTTGTTGTGAATCCATTATGCATTCCCCTTGGTTGTAGACATATTTTTCCTGCAACCCCCTCATAGCTACTTCGGGTGAGACTGCATCTGCTTCGCAGGTGTTGCTGAAAGGGCCAGTAGTTAGGGCTTGTTGGTGCACTCTTGGAGTTGAACCCTGGGTCTACCCCTGTGCCAACAAATGGTTATGTTACCAGGACAGGAATCTTCTTGAGGGAATTTCAAGGTGGTTTCCATCGAAGACATAGATTCATAAGTGGATAGAGGATCAAGAAAAGGACTTCGTTGAAGCCCAGAACAAGAACCCTAATCTTATTATAAAGGATTGGCTGGAAAGATATATCTTTAATGATATACACGAGATTTTATTTGGAGGAATCCATAGGGAGTTATACGGGTGGCTAGATAGGTTAGAAGATACCCAATTTGAGATCAGATCTAGGCCACTTGTGGTTTGGACTTCAGCATTGATCAAGAAGGTCAAGAGAATTGATAACACCATGTCAAGAGCAGTAGATCACTAGTTTGATAGTACCATTGGAGGGTATATCACTGAGTTTGTTGTTGACAGAGTAGAATCGTATAGCCAAGCCGAGAGATATTTATTTAAGGGACCTAGAGGAAGAATTTTACATTTTCTAAAGTTGAATATCAAGATTTTATTACATGAGAAGAACATCTTGAAGATTCAGTAGTCTTCTAGATTGAAGAGCTAATGTTCAATAACTCAGACAGTGATAACGACACAAAGGCTGGACATACACGTAGTGGGAGAGTGTTCAGAGAAGTTCCTCTCATGAACCTATTTAAGAATAACTACAGGGACAAGGGTTTCAACAGGGGAGAAGAGGCAAATCTGACAGACGAAGGGCATTCATAATCTTCTAGGACAGAGGAACCTCGCCGAGAAGAGCCATAAACTTCAGGAACTGCATCGAAAATCGAAGTAAGTACTATTAATCCTATTGTTTTTTCAGCAACATTAAGCAATCAGAGTAATCAAAGTCACCAGAGCGCTCAGAGCATTGTTACTAGTAGTCCGCCACATACTCAATCATGGAACCTAGGAAGATCTATGGCAAATGAGATGAGGTTACCCACCTTCAGAGGAGATGGATCTGAAGATTATGATCAACACTGGTTTCTGTGCGAAACCATATGGAGTATTAAGAACATCACCAACGAAGCTTTCAAACGAGCTCAGTTTAGTACTACCCTAAGAGATCGCGCACTGAGCTGGTACATGAAGTTTGTTAAGGGAATTTCCCAACCTAAACCACCGAATGAGATCAAGAACTCGTTGATTGTCGAATTCAAGAAACCCAAGTCGGAGTCACAATTCATTACAGAACTAAAAGAAATCAAGCAGAGAATAGCTGAACCCATATGGAAGTTCAATCATAGGTTTAAAACCTTGATGGACCACTTGAGTTTCCAAATCCCATATGAGCAGAACAAGGAATGGTTCATTGATACCCTCTTGCCACATATCAGAGTCCCTCTAATGCAACAGAAGATTACTTTGTAGGCTGAGGCACTGGAAATCTCAATGAAATTAGAATCAGCCCTGATGGGAGAATCCAGCTCAGGTATGAGTCAAATATTGTGTCAGCTAACTAGCCTATCACTGTAGGTTGAAGATATGAAGAAATATAAGGGAAAAGATAAAAGATAATACATATGGTGTATCAAATGAAAATCAGAAGGCCATGACAAGGAGCATTGTCCCCTATTCCATGAATACTTGGCCTCTCGAGCTCCAAGCCCCTTGAAGCAAGTTACCCTACCCTGGTGAGAGGTATGTAGAAATGACATCGCCCTAGTGAATGTTACTATCTACAAAAATATGTCCAGACACCCACAAATATGTATTGCACTTTATATAAGTTGGTAGGACATTATGACAGGGATTGTAGGGCTTACGATCTCATGCATGAAAGGTCAAGGGATATATAAAAAATTCAAGGTGAAGTACAGCAAGAAGGAAGCCCTGTGTAGTATAACTCCCCTGGGAGAGGAAACTTCAACCCTCATGGTGGATTCTGAGGAAGAGGAAGAGGAGTAGGTATGGGTCGAGGTCGAGGACAGATAATATGTTATAACTGTGCACAGCCATGATACTTGGAAAGGGATTGTCAGAACCCTTATACCACTTGCAACTATTGCAACTCCTTCAAGCATGTTATCAAGGAATGTCCATCATTGTTGGCTAAACTTCAAGAGAGACGGGGACCTCAGCAGAACCTGCAAATACAACTAATGAAAGAAGAACCTCATGGAGTAGATCCCAGAGTCATTGTTATCACTAGAGGAGGTGTTGTTATAGGAGAGGATAGAGTGATCCAAGGAAAGACTACAGAAGAATCAGGAGTCAGGAAATCTACAGAGAAGACACAAGTGTTTGATGCAAAGAAATAAAGACAAATATTTGAGGAGGCAAGAAAATAATTAGGGAGAGACCAAGGCTCTTCATCGAAAACATGACCAGAAGTAAGAGAATGTGGAATGCCTCTGGCATTTGATTAGTCTGCTTTGCTTGAATATGGAAAAGAGGTGAGTAAACTTGTCAGTTTCTTGTATATGTTTATAGAGTTGATTAAAGATGAGAAATCCATACAAGAAATTCAAAATTTGGTCAAACAGTATGAGATAGGAAGGGTATAGCCTTTACTGAATAAAGAAGTACATCAACTATCCAAGAAGAGAAGGAAAAATAAGGAACTACACTTGAATGCTCAAATTGGAGAGTATGATATAGATTATGTGGTCTTCGACTTAGGGTCGGAAGTCATTGTCATGACAAAGAAAACCTGGGCACTGATGGGAAAACTAAAGTTGATCTATTCCCCTATCAGGCTTAGGATGGCCAATCAACAAGTTGTAAGCCCCTTTGGAAGATTGGAACATGTACCTGTGGACATCGACGAAGTAAGGACGTTTACACATTTTGAGGTGATTGAGATAGTTGATGATAGTTGTCCTTACCCTGCACTGTTAGGAATTGATTGGGCTTTCAATAATTCCACTGTGGTTGATTTAAAGAAAATAAGAATGGTGTTTGAAGGATATGGCCTTAGGGTCATCGCACCTTTAGATCCCGATGAAGGTCAGAGATACACAGAACCCATCAGAGAAGAAGACCATGCATATGCACTAGAAAATATATACAAATTAATAGCCAGACATCAGGACTACATTAATCCTACGGCGGATGGAAATTTGAGCTGGAAAAGTGAGCATGTTCATCAGATTCAGAAGAAGCATTGGATAACTGGTATAAAAAAATGTACGAATTATCTAGAAGCAGATGTGCTAGATTAACCTGAGAAGTTCGTTGGATCGGCACAACAGTAAGTAACTTCTACCTTTAACAGTCTGAATCATTTTGAATCATTATTGGTGAAATTTGAAGAAATTGTACCAACACAACAAAGATTTTTGGCAATGGATGAGGCCCTGAAATCAACTCCAGTGAGATGGTGGGGGGCACACAAAAACAATATTACAGATTGGGTACAATGTCGCACTTTGATGACAGTGTGATTTTTAGAGCAAGTAGAGAGTTGTGAAGTTAGATACACAGGTTGAAGTTGTCCAAAGGACCATGTGCGAAGTTGCGAGGAATCTTGGAGTAGCATTCCTCAAGAGAAGTGGGTGCATAAATTCATAAACACGTTGGAAACAACCCCTATCAACTGGTACCTACAAGCAGAATTGTGCCTCATCACTGTAGATTGGGAAGGTATGACCCAAAACTTTGTAACTACCTTTTTGTTTGAAATCCCTACAGTAGATCAAGCATTACAAGTCGTAAGACAAAAAGTGTTCAAGGAGGCACCTAGCCCCCCTTTGGAGTAAGAAGAGGATGAATGGACTACGCCCCTTCAGAAGTTGCAAGGCTATTACAATATCAATGCAGTTGAAGATGATGATCCAAGGAATGTGAACATTACAAAAACAGAAGGCCAAAGAGACATAGAAGGACCAGGAGTTGAACTAAATTTCATTGGACAGCTGATCAAGATCAATAAAATCAACATTAGAATGGAGCAGACACCAAAACTTGCAAATGTTGGAGATTATTGGGATGTTGCCACTATTGACAAGATCACAGAGTTACTTCATGAATATCAGGACTTATTTCCAACCAAGTTCACTGATATGAAGGGCATTAAAGGGCTATGGGAGAGATGAGGATCCCTTTGAAACAAAATTCCAGATGAGTCAAACTGAGACCTTATAGATTGAACCCTAAATATAAGGAGAAAGTGAAAATTGAGCTCGGAAAAATGTTGGAAGTAGGAATCATAGAACATGTTGAAGAGTCAGAATGGATTAGCCCTATGGTGTTACAAGACAAAAAGACATGACATATCAGGATCTTCATAGATCTTAGGAAGTTGAATGATGCATGTTTGCATGACCCATTCCCTACACCATTTACTGAAGAAGTGTTAGACAATGTAGGAGGACATGAGGTATATTCTTTTACAGATAGATTTTCAGGATACCATCAGATCTGGATTGCCAAGGAAGATCACCACAAGACCACATTTGCAATAGAATGGGGATCCTACAAGTATACAGTGATGCCATTTGGCTTGAAGAATGCACCATGCATCTTTTCCAGGGTGATGTTCAAAGCATTTAAGGAGTTTTTACATAAATTCTTGGAAGCATATTTTGATGATTGGATTGTTTTCAGCATTTTGCATAATCATATTGAATGTTTAAGACTAATGTTGGATAAGTGCAGGCAGAGTCAGATTACCTTAAACCTAAATAAGTGCATCTTATTTTCACACTTTGGAGTGTTTCTAGGTCATATTGTGTGTAAGAAGGGATTTTTGGTAGATCCATCCAATATTGCCATTATAGTTGATCTACCCCCTCCCACTTCAATCAAACAACTGTGCACTACACTGGGACACACTGGATACTACAGGAAGTTCATTAAGGGCTATGCACAGATTACAGCACCCATGGAGAATATTTTGAAGAAAGACTGTCAGTTTAATTGGACAGAAGAATTCCAACAGAGTTTTGACACACTGAAACAGAAAATGTTTATTGTCCCTATTCTGGTTTTCCTAGATTGGAGTAAGGAGTTTCATGTGCATATCAATGCATCTTCCATTGAATTATGAGTTTTGTTAGCACAACCGAGAGATGGAGACATCGACCACCCATTAGCCTTTGCTAGAAGAAAGCTATCAATAACTGAGATTAATTACACCACCACTGAGAGAGAAGGGTTATCCATGGTGTGTGAGTTGCAAACATTTTTCCACTACTTTTTGGGATGACACTTTAAAATGTTTATTGATCACTCTGCGCTAAAAGACTTAGTCAACAAGCTAGTGTTGGGGGGAAGAATATGCAGATGGCTTCTACTATTTCAAGAATATGATTTTGAGATAGTGGTTAAGCTAGGATGAATGAACAAAGGCTCTGACCACTTGTCGAGGATGGAACTTGGAGAAGAGAATACCATCTTGGAGGATACACTATCGGATGCATAGTTTCTAGACATTATAAAGATTGATGATCACTTCGTAGAGATAGTCTAGTTCCTATCAATAGAAATGGCACCTAGTTACTATACAATTATTCAAAAGAAACAATTGGTAGTACGCGTTGTATATTTTTCACTTATAGATGGACAACTATACAAGATGGGACCTGAAGAGATACTGAGAAGGTGCGTTATGGAAGCAAAGAGACCATTGATCCTCGCAGAAGCACATGAAGGAATCACAAGAGGACACTACGCAGTGAAAGAAACAATGCAGAAGATTATTAGGTTGGCCTTTGGTGGCCTACTCTACACAGAGATGTTAAGGACTATTACAGAGAATGTGATGTATGTCAAAGAGTTGGGAAACTGTCTAGAAGAGATGAAATTCCTTTAGCACCACAATTGACCCTACAAGCATTTGAGAAATGGGCCATTGACTTCGTGGGACCTATAAACCCACCAGGGAAGCGCACAGGAGCTAGATACATAATCACTATGACTGAGTATTTGACCAGATGGGTAGAAGCAAGAGAAGTTAAGGACTGTAGTGAAACTACAGTTGCGCGCTTCATATTTGATGACATCATAACTAGGTTTGGATGCTCGAATACCCTTATGAGTGATCAAGTCACACATTTCATCAATAATACCGTTGAAGCCTTGACTCAGGAATTTGAAGTTCACCATCAGAAGAGCACACCCTATCATCCACAAGAAAATGGGACAGTTGAATCATTCAATAAAATCTTGGAGACAGCGTTGACATATATGCAGTGTGAACAGGGATGATTGGGATTTGAGAGTACCAGTAGTATTATGGGCCTATAGAACCACTTGCAAGAAACTGACCATGCAAAACCCCTTCAAATTGGTCTATGGTCTAGAAGCAGTGGTACCCATGGAATATTTGGTTCATATTCTGAGAATTGCAGCCTTTACAGATATGGATGACACTAGCACTTTGCAAGAGAGGCTTGCACAATTGGTTGAACTCGAAGAAGACAGATTTATCGCAGGATTTCACTGGCAGGTTCAGAAAGAAAGAGAGAAGGCCTACCATGACAGACACATCAAAAAGAAGGCATTTAAGCAAGGTGATTTGGTATTGGCATATGACAGTAAGTTCATGAAGCATCCAGGAAAGTTTAGAACGCATTGAATTGGGCCATATGAGGTTGCCTATGTTACCAAAGGAGGAGTTGCGCAGTTGAAGACTTTGAATGGAGAATGGAAAGAGGGATTAATGAATGGGAGTGTGTTGAAATTGTATTGCGACAATCAGTTGCCTCACAACTCTCAGTAAAAACAAAAGGAACGGGGTCTAGGTACTAGGTGTAGTTGAAACTGGGTACCAGACACAACAAAGACATACTGCATAAGGAAGGAAGGGAGGACTAGAGCTGGAAGCACAGGCTACCCCGCACAGTCTGAAGTCAAAGCACAATAGAAGGATCAGATCTGAAGTGCCTCGGGATGATTCACGAGTGAGTGTTGGGGGCTTGTTGGCCCTTGGTTATGGAAGAAAGAGAATATCAAGGAAGAAAATGTGAAATGTGAACTGCACGGAAGACACGATGACTAATACTGGGTCGAAGTGAGTAGAAGTGCAGAAAAGGCGATGCGAAGTAAGAGAAATCAAGTCATTGGACAAGGAGATCGAGGATGACAGATCAGCAAGAAAGATAGATCATGGACAACTCAGCAAGAGGAAAATCCACTGCTGGATGCTTTGGAGCACCGCACGAGAAGGAAGGAAAGACAGGTTGTCGAAGCCCTGAAAACATGGGCAAAGTTGACCTAGGTTTTTAGACACCTAGGGTTTTGGTATCTAGGGTTTTGACACTTAGGTCTCAGCCTAAGGCTGTCAGTGAGCTATTGTAATGTATAAATAGAGGTCTAAAGGACCTGGGATGGGTTGTTGTTGTTGGTGGTGGTGGTGGTGGTATTGTGATTTCTATCTTTGTTATTGGCATGAGTGATTATTGTTGTGTGAGAGAGAAGTGTTAGGTGTGAGAGCCTTCTGGTATTGTAAGATCTTCAGCTAGGTGTGAAGATCAACCCTGCAGCTGGGTGCATAGGGAGGGGAGAGATAGAGAGGAGAAGAGAGAAGATCTGTTAGCTAAGAGCGCAGACAAGAATTGTATTCTTCATATTAATATATTATAAAACACAGTTCTGTGGATGTAGACCTAGGGAGAGGGTGAACCACGTATATCTTATGTTGTGTGTGATTGATGTTGTGTTCTCTATCATTTGATATGATGCTATTGTGATATTGCGTAGATCTGAGGTATAACTTGCGCAGTAGGTTTAAGGAAGATAAAGAATGCTAGATGACTGTGTATTGTTGTTGTGAATACATTCTGCATGCCCTCTGGTTGTAGACATCTTTGCCTGCAACCCCCTCATAGCTACTTCGGGTGAGATTGCATCTGCTTCGCAGGTTTTTTCGAAAGGGCCAGTAGCTAGGGCTTGTTGGTGCGCTCTTAGAGTTGAACCTTGGGTCTGCCCCTATGCCAACAAATTCTACCACATGCAAGAGCCAAACATTATGAAAAAAATCCCATACTTCTAAAATCTTGTTTTTGTATGAAACAGGTTTGAAACAAAAGATTTCTGATTGAAATTAATATGATGATATATCACAGTAATTTTATTTGTATGATATAGGTGAGATGATGGATTTGTATAGAAAGGAAATATTATGGTTGTTGAGATGGAAAGCACATAGAAGGTGTTACCATTGTGACATTGGAGCCCTATGATATGCCATGATCATCATTGATATGTTTTATTCTATGTTAGAGAAATTCAGGGGACACCTTGGCTATAAGACTCTATAAATCTCGGTACTCTTTTGTTGTAAGGAAGACTTGAAAAATGATGGATTGCCCAAGAGACTGTGTAACCGAGAAGGGGATGCTTGAGCATGGAGGGTGAGTGATTGCACAAAAGAGGAGGATTGAATGAATAATAATCTACCTAGAATCATGAGTGCATTGGGTGTGTCTGAGAAAAAAATGAGATGGGTTCTATTTGTGGTATCCATATGGATCAGATACATATTCATATAGATAAGTATTGACCTTTATCTTGTAATATGAATATATATAATTTAGTTATGAACTTAATATTGACATATTGGAACTCATGTTGAAGAAATACTTAATGATTAGAAGTGGATATTATATGCATTCTTACATGCATGGTTGTTTAGGAATATGTTGGAATGATAAATTTTGGAGGTGTACCAAGATAATGAAGAAAATGGAATTGCAAGTATGGCTGAAGAATGATGACATAGACATTGCTATAGAAACAAAATATTGAGAATGGTGTTTGTGACACACCCGACCTCTTAAACCCTTCTTAGGCTAGTGGGATGTCAAAATTCATCTTTCCACTATGACTCTAATTTCGAGTCTTAACACCATGGGTAGAAACCTACTCATGTGGATCATTCCTTCGGCTTTCTACATAGTGTGAAACGGTTCCAGACCTATCAAAATGGCCTCCTAAGGTATTACAGGATTTACCATTCATCGCGTCCTCTGTCCTACAGTGGTCCAATGTGGCTAACACGTGGACTCCTCCATGTCATATGCATCGATGGACATGTTGGCATGTGCATTGGTGTGGCAGTGACATGTCCTCAAACATGTTCAACTCTCATAGAAATCCTTTGGATGAAAGCAACTATGCAATCCAAGAGATGAATGACTCTAACTCACTCGGCTCAGGTTAAATCAACAATTGGTAACAAATTGGATTCTCCTTCATCAAGAAGTCAGGTTAATCAACCCCGACCTTCTATTCTGATCCATTCTTTCCAATATCCTCACTCAATAGTTAGCTAACCCTACAACTATGGCCAGGTTCTCCATCATCTAGACCCGCATTGAAATCAATAGCTCAGATATTTTTGATCGAGTCATCTGTAGATATATGACTCTGGTCCACTTAGTGTTTCTCCTTTGGGATTCCTTCATTGAAAGTTCCTTCTCATCATTCTCTGTGGATCTTTTCAAATGCCACGATTCCAAAAAGTTTAGCAAAATTGATTAAGATAGGATCTGCGGTCAAAATATCATTGGTATAACCTATAGGTAAATTGATGGCTCCCATTGACTCATAAATTTCCCATTGAAAATTTCACCTAGGCATCACTCGAGGGTTTTTCCAAAAGGTTATCCTTTCGAAATTTTTTATCCGAAGCGCAAATCTTCGACAAACATTCAAGATCAAATTTTCGCATTGAATATATGCCTAAGGTCCTTTTTGGATTTACTGAGGTATTTCAACAAGATTAAGGGGAGTTTCAAGGTGAACAAACTCTCATGCTCCTTGGAATTTCCTGCAAATTTTTAACCCTAACCCCTCATACCTTTGGCCCTCATCTTCATTACATATGTGACAACTCCTAGTATCTCTCGAAGTGAATATTTTCTCATCATGTAAACTTTTCATTCGACAGATTGGGGAAAACAAAGGGTTACATGCCTACATTAGACCTCTCATACATAGTTACCACAGACAATCAGTTAATCTTAGGAAGAAGTCCATATTACAAACATTGTTCATATTTCAACATTAAATCAACATGTTAAGACTTCTTTTCATAACAGAATACAATGGCACTCTCACAAGTTAGCTTTTAGGTTAAGGATTTTGTCAAGAAGGTTATTCTCCTTCACTACACTAACAACAATAGAAATCCCCTCCTCCCATTGATCTCAGGGCCTCCATGCGATTACCAAGTTCCTTCCCAATTAGATTTCCTCTACACAAGGAAGTCCCTTCACTGCTACAGAGTCCCTCGGTGCCCTCCCCTTACCAATTTCGATTTATTTCTAGCAAGCACCAACCTACAATCCTCTATACTCCATTTTGGATATGGGTATTCTCTTTTCCAATGTTGAAAATCAATTTCCTGGGAAAGCTTCCCATTTTTTTCATAAAAATTTCCATTTTTATCTGACCTGGTCTGGCTTGGGTTCTCTCTTTGTCAAGCCCACTTTCTCATTCACAATATCATGTTGCTTATGTGTATTTTTTTTTTCCTCTTCCTTTCCGGATCTAGAACATTATTCCTTCCTCTTAGGTTTCTCAACTTCCTTCTATCAAAATCAACCCTGGGGTCAATCTCCCAAATCAAAGGGGAACTTCTAGGGTACTCTTAGATGACTACTTTAGCTGACCCCATCACTCCTAAGATTACATTTTCTGAAGGAATTCATAACTACCCCAACCACCCAATCTGATTCCATTAACGGGATTTCTTGTGATCCCATGAATAGGGTACTTTAGACAAGTTGATCATTCGAGGTTACGCAGGTGTAGGTTGGTATTTTGGTAAATATTCTTATTTTATTCACAAAAACTTCCCATTTTACCACTCACCAATTCCCACTCATGGTATCATGGCCATTATTACAGAGCTTCACGTCAGACAATTGGTAGGTTTTTTCATTAAACATAAAACACAACTACAATGCTCATCAATTACAACTCATGAAGTCTTAATCATAATTATAGAATTGGGTGAAAACAAGGTGTTACATTCCCCTCCCCCTTAAAGTAAACATCATCCTCAATGTTTTTAACACCATATACACAGTTTTATATAGAAAACAAAAATGGATTTTCCATCCTCATGGCATCCTCTAGTTCCCATGTGGCCTCATCTGCTCCAAAGTGCTTCTATTTCACCTTGACCTGCACAATGCCTCAATTCTGGAGCAATGTCTCTCTCCTATCCAGGATGCATTGAGGCTCGGTATGGAATTATCCCTATGGTTCCACCTGTATCACATTCCAATCGTTAATATGATTATAATTGTGAATATGCTTATTTAATAAAGATACATGGAACACATTGTGAGATTTAACAGTAGGTGGTAGAGCAATTTTGTATGCCACCAGTCCCACTCTTTCTAGGACTTCAAATGATACATAATATTTGGGCGCTAACTTGGAACAGGTTTATATTCTTATGGATCTCATCTTGGGTTTCACTCTGATATACACATGATCTCCCACCTTGAAATCCTTGTGATTTCTTTTGCTAATGGTGTAGCGTTTTTTTCTATCTTGGGCCACTTTTAGGTTCTACTTTATTTTGATCACTTCTTGTTCCATCTCCTTCAAAAAGTATGGTACAAGTGTGATCATATCCACTAGATTGTCCCAACTAATTGGAACTCTGCACTTCCTACCATACAGAGCCTCAAATGGGATCATCTTCAGTGACTCTTGATAACCATTATTGTAGGAAAATTTGACCAGAGGTAGATATTCTTCCCAATCCTTGGGCTTATGCATGACATGCATCCTTATCATATCTTCCAACACTCTATTTACCCTATCAGTCTATCCATTTGTTTCAATATGGTAGGTTGTGTTGAATTTTTATTGTGTTCCAAATCCCACAAATAATCCTTTCCATACATTCGAAGTGAATTTTGCATCTCGATATGAAATAATGGTCTTGGGAATACCATGCAATCTAAAAAAAATCTTTGTAAAAACATCAACAACATCTGTAGCTTTAAAACTGGACTTCATTGGAATAAAATGAGCTACCTTGCTTAGTTTATCCACCACTACCATGATTGCATCATGTTTCCTAATTATTCTTGGAAACCCTGTGATGAAGTCCATGGATATGATCTCCCACTTCCATTCTAGAATGTTTAGTGGTTGCAACAACCTTGTCGATTTCTTGTGTTCAACTTTGACCTATTGACAATCTAAGAACTTGGAAATGTATTCTGCAACATCCTTTTTCATTCTAGGCCAATCATATAGGTGTCTTATTATTATCATCATCTTTTGATAACCAGGATGACCCACATAAGGTCTCATATGAAACTCACCCATTATGAGATTTTTTAGCTCTGTTGAATCAAGTATTTACACCATATTGTTATATAGTAACAACCCATCTATTGTGAGTTGGCATTCCTCGTGATTTTCACTTTTGGATCTTGATACAAGCTTTATTTTACTAGATTAAAACGCTCATCACTTTGTAAGAGAATTTTGATTATGTTTTTGATGTCAAACTCACACACATGCTTACTGCTAGCAGTTAGGTGCACTGTCTACACACTTCGGTTGAGTGCATATACTACTCGATTTTCCTTTCCTTTTATATGCTTGATATTGAAATAGAATCCATTGATTAGTTCCATCCACTTTGCCTATATAGAATTCAATTTTGGTTGATCAGACAGATACTTTAGTCCACGCTGATCTTTCATCGAGAAAAATCTCCTTCCAAACAGGTAATGTCTCCACATCTTTAACGTGTGCACAATATCCACAAGATTCAAGTCATGAGTAACATATAAATACTCATGCTCATTTAATTTCCTTGATTCATAGAAAATCACATGTCCCTCTTGCATAAGGACTCCACCAAGTCCTTCCTTGCAAACATCAATACAAACTAAGAAATATTTTTCAAGGCCTACAATTTTTAAGGGGCATTGGTTAAGAGGTGTTTTAGTTGTTGAAAGATGGTCTCACACTATATCGATGTTAGGATCCAATGTTAACCCTTCTCCATGGGTCATTAATTAGTAGGATATGGTTTCTATGTAATAAAGGCGGACATTAGTTAATAAGGCCTAATAAATAAAGGAGAATAAGCCAATGTAAGAAGACCTAATAGAAGCTTTCGCTTCTAGAAATATCTTCCTCTATAAGTTTCCTTAAAAGGTAGAATTAGTATAAATAAGACTAGGATGCATTGGATATTTTTGTCTTGGAGATTATTGTAATAGAGCTTTGTTCTACTGGAGGTTTCCCCCTCAAAGAGGCAAGTGAACATTGCTATAATTAATAAAGGTTCTCTTTTTTGTGTTATTCTGGTATTATTCTAGTATTGTTATAGATATATCATTGTTTTTATTTCATTGCTTGATAAATATTTATTTTCTACATATTAGATTACATCTGGAATATTGCAAGTGGTATCAGAGTTCTTTCCTAGGAAAGACTTGAGGTGTAATTTTTGTTTTCAGGGTAGAGATGTATTCAAGCATATTAAAGCTACAGAGATCCATCGTTACACGCATAAACCCATGGTTGGAGAGTAATACATGCAAAAAATACAAGTGGTTATTAAGCACACATATGTTAGCCAGCCTTATAACCCCTGTTGGTACCCCTTCGAGTGGTAGTGCATCAGACAATACTTGTATATGGATCATCCTAGGCATCCTGAAGCTCTTCATAGATAAATTGATCAATCGTTTTACTGCTATAGTGTCACCAAGAATAGGACGTGAGAAGAGACTCTCTAGTACCTGGGTAGTCGGGTAGTACAGCTAAGGGTACGGTCTAGCCTCCTTACATGGTGCCCTGAGATATTGAGTTGAGTACTACAGTTATACCTCACACGTATATAAGAGAGTTATGGAATAGGGAAAACCTTTGAATATTGACACCCTACAAACCCTAACCCTTAGGACAGCAACAAATGATCCATGCACTGAAAATTAGCCTTTTCAAAAAAAAATTGATGTAGAAACACTCCCTGCCGACATTTTTTATTATTGAGAATTTGGGAATTCTGCCACCACAAAAGTATTCAGGGAGGAGTATAACTTCACAGGAGTAAAAAAAAAATGTATGGGGGCCATCAACACCTTTATTTGTAACCTATTCCATTGCATTCCTCTCTTTATTCTGATCGTAGTGGTACCCTTCACTCTTAAGACATTTTGTTTTCTTTGTGGTCCCACCCCTTTCCGAGACACCCTTATTTGACACCTATCCCATTGGAAACCTATCTTTGTATTGGTCACCCTGGTACTTCTCACTTTTTTGGGTCTCGATTTATGTCTCAACACCTCATATACTACCTAAGTTGCTACCATTCCAACCACCCAAGCTCAAACCCAAGAATACTGGGAGACTAGGTTGTCCAACTTAGAAATGCACATGGAATCCATTCCCACTACCATATGAGTATAAGTCAAGACTCCATCCATGAAGAATTCCAAACACTCATTCGTGAAGCCATGTAGCCATTCAAAAAATTTATGTAGGGAGAGCCCAATGCAGAGTACCCTTAACATTCCCATTATGAGCATACTCACTCCTCCCACCCCCCTTGGGGTTCTCCAAACTCTTGGAATAAGGTGCCCAAATTTGGCATGCATAAATTTGATGAATCCAACCTAGTAGGGTGGGTATCTCAAATGGAACAATACTTCTCCCTCCATAATATTTGGGATGATGAGACCAAACTCCATGTAGGGGTTTTGTACTTGGATCATGAACAATGGAAATGGTGGCAGTGTCATAAGAAATGTTATCCAGGAATATCCACTTGGAACATGTTCAATAAATCATTTTGTTTTTGTTTTGATAGGGAATCACATTTTTTGGGTAGACTCACCAAGTTGTGCCAAACTAGATCAATCACAGATTTCATCATGACATTTGAACAGATGGCTATCAGGACTGAGGGCTTATCTGATGCATTTTATTTTGAATGTTTTATTAGTGTCATCAAAGAATCCATTCGGGATCATGTGAACATGCATCATCCTACTACCTGGTTTCAAGCATGTCAATTAACAACAGAATCATAGACCATCCTTCAGGCCCAACCCATGAAGACTCCAGTTCTCACTCTTCCTCACCTCGAGGCTCACCCAGCTCTAACACAAACATTGAAGGTCCAAAAGTATCTCCAACTGAAATGGCGTAACGTCGCAAGCAAGGACTTTTCTACTATTGTGATGAAAAGTATTCACCATGGCATAAATGTAGAGAACAAAAATTCTTCCAGATTGATGCATATGATTCCTCTCCTTCTAAATACATCCCGCAAATGAGGCTCCTAACCTATACAAGGCTCCACCAAGTGATCATGTCGAAGCTCCAGTTGTAACCCATGTGGAACCTGAGGAACCCGTCATATCACTTCATGCACTCTTAGGTATTTCGGCCCCACATACATTGAATATCAAGTGCTACATCAAACATCGATTGGTGGTGGTGTTGATTGATAGTGGTAACACCCATAATTTTATTCATCGTAGACTTGCTGATGAGATCCATCGCTTTGTCTTCCCTATTTCTAATTTTTAAATCCTCATCGCTAATGGTGGTACTATGAAGTGGGGGGGCCATTGTGAGAATGTAAAACACCAAATGGGTGATTATACTTTGAAAACCCACATGTTCTCTATTTCCATGGGTGGTTGTGATATTGTATTAGGACTGGAATGGATTTGCACTCTGGGGCCAATCACAATGGATTATCAAGAATTATGTATGAGCTTCACCCAACACGCTCACCCTTATACCCTCTTGGGTCTCCAAGCAGGATCTCCTGAAATAATCAGATCTCACAGGATGGAAAAACTATTGAACAAAGGCCACCATGGTGTGATTACTCAATTTAATGTCATCCAGGTCATTGAACATGCCTCTCAGGTAATTCCTCCTATCCTGCAATTCATATTGGACAAGTACCCCAAGGTATTTGAGGTTCCCATAGCCTTACCTCCCTCTAGGGGTGAGCATGATCATAGAATCCCTCTCCTTCTAAGAATTCAATCCCCCAATGTACATCCCTATAGATATCCATTTTCTCAAAAAACTAAAATCAAAAAGATGGTACAGGAATTACTGGAGGTGGGGGTAATTTTCCCTAGTACCAGCCCATATTATTCACCCATGGTGATGGTCTTAAAGAAAGAAGGTAGTTGGCGCATGTGCCCTGATTTTTGTGCCCTGAATAAGCTGACCATCAAAGATAAGTTTCTCATTCCTATCATTGATGATCTCTTGGATGAACTAAAATATTCTTGTGTATTCACCAAATTAGACCTTCACTCCAGCTATCACCATATCTGGATGAAGGAGGAAGATATTTCGAAGACTACTTTCAAAACTCACGAAGGACATTATGAATTCTTAGTCATGTCTTTTGGCCTTTGCAATTCCCCATCCACCTTCCAAAGTCTCATGAATAAATTATTGAAACCTTACCTTCGGAAGATTGTCTTGGTTTTCTTTGATGACATCCTCATTTACAGTCGCACTTAGGATAGCCACCTTCTTCATGTGGACAAAGTCCTTCACTTGTTGAAAGAAAAACCAATTGTTTGTCAAAAAAAACAAATGTTCATTTGGAGCCAACGAAGTGGAATAATTGGGACACATTGTCAGTCGAGAAGGAGTAAAAGTGGACACCAAAAAGATACAAGCTATGCAGGAGTGGCCACGACCCAAGACCTTAAAGCACCTCAAGGGTTTTCTTCATCTCACGGGATATTACAGGAAATTTGTCCACCATTATGGAAAATTTTCTTAGCCATTAATCTACCTTCTTAATAAGAATGCATTTCATTGGAAACATGATGCTAAGCAAGCCTTCACATAGTTAAAGAGGGCCATGTGCACTACTCATGTCTAGCAGTGCCTGAGTTCAATAAAACCTTTGTGGTGGAATCGAATGCTTCTGGCACTAGTATAGGCACAGTGCTGACACAAGATGGTCGAACTTTGGCCTTTACTAGCCAAGAGTTGAGTGGTCACAATCTAAGAATATCTACGTATGAAAAAAAAATGATCGACATTCTCCATGCGATGCACAGATGACAGCCATATCTCTTGGGATGTCATTTTCAGATCAAAATAGATCACCATGGTCTAAAATATTTTTTGGAGCAACGATTATCCTCTCCAGAACAAAATAAGTGGCTGAACAAAATGTTAAGTTATGATTATGCAATAATATACGAAAGGGAAAAGATAATATAGTAGTTGATGCATTATCACGACAACATGAGAAATATGGATCCCTCTTTTCATTATCCTTACCAGTCCCTGATTGGATTAACATGGAAGATATCAAACATGGAAATATTTTCTTTCATTTTCATCATGTCTTCTACCACATTGTAGTCAAGGTAATGTGTATTGGAGTCATTCATTGTTTGTTTCAATTTCAGCTCATGGGTTTTGTTGTTGTTTGGTACCAAGTTAAGCTCGACGTTATTTCCAGTTGAGGTAGACGTACTAGGTTTATATATGTTGGTTGGGGTGGATTTGCTTGTTTTTTTGTTCTTCTTCCCTTGAGATGTCTCATTTGGTTTTGGAGGAGAATGGGGAGGAGTGATTTTCCTGAGAGAAATATGGTCTTCATTGGGGAAAGGGGTGTTAAGAACCGGACCTTTGTTGTGTAAACTATAATTTCTTTATGAAGCAGCCTTTAAAACTAGTGTATCCTTGATACATACTTCTTCAAGTTGTTTTTCATATGATTCTGGACACCAATCCCAAAAAGGCATGGAAGATTAGGGGGAATCTCATTAGTAGTATCAGTGGGATCTTTTGCTTGGCTTTCATAGTTTAATCTTTGTTGGTCTAACAATTGATTTATCACCAGGGTCATGGAGTTTATCCATTGAGGGAAAGTTTGTTTTGGGTGGTTATGTTGGTGATAAGAGAAAAAAATATCGTTGTTGAAGCTATCTAGGTTAAAATCCATGTGGGGTTGTTCGGGTAGTTTTGGTGGACTATCTTTTCTTTTAAAGAATGGTCGAAACGTTCAAGGTTTTGATTATCCTTCATTGACATTACTTTTAAGATCAACCACTTTGTTCAACAATTTATTTACTAATTTAACCACATTATCGATATCTTTTGGTTCCTTTACGGGTGGTTTAGTTAATAGCAAGGGTCTCTTCCCACTCGTTTTGGTTTCCTCGGTATACAGGTTGTGATTATAGGAAGAGAGTTATTTTTATAATGTTTTAGATTCATCAAAATTAAGTGCCAACATGTTTTTATTATCCCCTTTTACAAATATTCCTATGGAAGGAGTTAATGTTGTTGTATAATATTCAATTACCAAGGATTGTGTCAGAGCCATGTCATGGGGAAATTTGATTTATACATTAAGAAATATTTGTTCAAAATCTTTTATCTAATCTTTCTTATCCATATTAATGGCTCCCAAATCTATGTGCAAATACGTAGTCATTTTCCTTTCCCTAAATTTCCTGATAAACAACATTTCAAAATCATCTCACTCAGTTATAGAATCGGGTGGTAGGCTGAAATACCAAGTAGATGGTTTTCCTGAAAAGGTATAAGGAAATATCCTATAGACCACATCTTCATGTTGGACATTTAGTAAGTGAGTGGCTAGGAAGAAATTATTTAAATGGTCCTTTGGGGACCCAGATTTATCTGGATCAAATTTTGGAAGGACTTTATCAAATTATCTTGGCATTTCATGTAGTTGTCCAGCCAAATTCGTAGCACATTGGCCCCTCCAATGAGCTATAAATTACCTATGGCTTATCTTTTACTAGGCATTAGTTGTTCTAAAGTAATTTCTATTTGTTCACCTTCAAATCCCTCTTTGGGTTCAACAAGGAAAAGTGAAGCTCGACTTAAGGGTGCTGGAACTTCTTGCATAGCAGTTTCAATGAGGTCGTCTACAGAGTCTACATGAAAATCAATATCTGCCTTAGGTCTTTCTACGCAGATTTATTTTCTCCTAGGAAGCTCAAAGGTTGTTGGTAACTTTCCAAGCAGTTTTGCGTAAGCACGTGTAATCATACGGGTTTCGGAAAGATCTTCTTGTGGTATATGAAACCAAGTCTCAGGATGAGTTTTCAGGTTTTCTGAGAAACTTCTGAAATTAGGCCTTGAGTCTTCGTAGGTAACTTCTTGGTCAAATTCAATTCGAGGAAATGGGGAAGGAGTGGGATTATATCCCGAAGACTAATTTCGCTTGTGAAAATAATTTATATAAACCATAAAATATGGCCCTCCTTCTAGCATCAATTCTGGTGATGGTTCTAAATTCGCCTAGAAACAGTAAGGGGTACTCCCCAGTACACAGTCCCAACTAGAATATGCACCATTTCGATTAGGAGACCCATCTGGATTCTGGCTCGGCTATCATTGTTACTATTTTTAGAGTTTTTACCGGTTGCAGACTAGTTTGTCTATGAGTGTGGATAATAAGTGGATATACAATGCAAAGATGTTGATGAAGACTATGTATGAAATGCAAGCTAATCTATTACTAATCTACTTTAATATACCCTGACTAGGATCAAACTAAAGTAACCGGTGAGTTGAACATGGAACCAAATCCTGTATAAAATCCTACACAAATAGCTTGAATAGAAGAGCGGAATCAAAAAAAGGGACGTACACATACATATAACCAGATTAGTCTCGATTACATCAATGCACGCATTAACAACTCAGCAAGCTCAAGGAAAAAAAAAAATGAATAAATACTTAAAATTATAAAATATCATGGATTGAATAAGAATTAATCCATAAACAAACTAGCATTCTTGTAGTCTATATGAACATCATTCATCCTAGCTTAAAATAATTCACCGCATAGATTTGCTTCACACAAAAATAATTCCTTCTTCAAAAGTTGGCCCCGACGAATTCTCCTTATTAGTAGTCTCGGCAATAATACATGAAAACTCTAAAACAACTCTTCAATTTTAATTGACACTGTGTTCCCAAAATAGTTCAGAAATAAACAATGTTTGAAGAGTCAAAAATTGCTCTCAAATGGGCTTCTATTCCTATTTATACAAATTTTAGTAACTCCTATATGACTCTTTGTCTTCTTCTTGAAGAAGCGGTTACAAAATGGTTCAACTTCTTATTCCTAGTGACAAGTGTACTAATAAGACAAAATTGAGGTTTGTGAAACGTCCCTTCGGAAAATTGATCATCTAAACAGTATTTTTTTTTAAATAAATAAATGTAATACTTTACAACCAATACAATCACAACATAATTATAAAATTATAATTACAATGTAACAACTACAATCCAATAATAATTATAAATTGTAACAACCCTCTTGTTTTACTAAACAATGTAACAACTACAATCCAATAATAATTATAAATTGTAGCGTCCCTCTTGTTTTACTGAACATCAAGGTATTAGAATACAATGAATGCAGCATGTATGTATAAATATATTTTTATTTCTAAAATCAATTAAATTGTCTATATACACAACTAATTTAAAACAATTTGGAAATAATCAAAAGATATCATCAACACAATAATACCATCCATCTAACAAGAACTAATAATATTCAACAATAATTATGGAGGCGTAATGATAAAGTAAGCGGTTAAATTTTTCTTTGGGCAATCTCAATCCATCTCTTTATGGATCCATTTAGAATTAACATACTACAAGGTCTATCTAAGCTTAACAAAAATTTTATTCACAAGGTTGTGCATCGAGCACACTCACCAAACACATTTAATAAATTTTGCAATGGAA
>JASDQU010683267.1:0-42559 GCA_032191745.1 Picea mariana
CAAATATAAATTAAATTTCATAATACAAATTAAAAATTAAAATTAAAATTAAAAACTAAAACTTAGAGAAATACCTAAAACTCGTCGACTGCCCGCCAACATGACCTCTGCGCCAACCCTACGTCCACTGACACGACCTCTGCGCCCACACTCACAAATGCTCACAAACGCTCCCAAACGCTCCCAAAAACCAACAAAGTTAGACAAACATTTCAATATCGACATGTGATTGATATATAAACCTTCTTTCGGCCGAAAACATCTTGTCGGATAGAAAAAATCCATTCGGCTAAATGTTTACACACAAATCAAGGGTGTTGTCACTGTACCGTTCGATTTGACGTTCCACTTTTCGGCCGAAAAATAGTTCGGCCAAAAAAAAAATCTTTCGACTGAAAAATAATATTAGTTCGACCGAAAAAATGTTTTTCGGAAGTTTGGAGATCTGGTTGTCACGAAAGTGTTACCCACCTCCTTGATTTCACCCCTTGCACGGAACATAGATCCCAGTCTAAATCAAAGGATTCAATCAATGTTCAACATACAGTTCATCAACATTGAGGAAGGCATGAAATATTTTGGGTTTTATTTAAAACCAAGCTGCTACAGGGTAGCGGATTGAAACTGGTTGATTCAGAAGATCGAGAAAATAATCAACAATTGGACATTCTGGTGGCTCTCTTTAGGAGGCAGAATGGTGTTAGCTAAATTAGTACTACAAAGAATCCCTGTCTACTGGCTCAGTTTAGTGAAGATTCATGCATCTATTTTACACAAGATTCAACAACTCATGACAACTTTCATTTGGATAGGAGCTAACAAATTCACAGGATTTCACTTAACCAAATGGAAAAACATTTCCATTCCAAAGGAAAATGGTGGTTGGGGTATAGGGAATATCTTCTGGTTTGCCCATTCATTGGCTGCAAAATCATGTTGGAGAGGATTATTTGGTAATAGTCTGTGGAGTTGGATCCTTAAAGAAATATTTAAAAGGATTTGATCTAACCCCTTGGCTATGTAAAGATGATTGTAAGTACCCAAATACCTCTATTATATGGAAAAAAATTATGGATTCTTTGCATTTTATTAAGCGATGGTTGGCTTGGAAAATATGGTGTGGCAAACAAGTCATTATTGGGAAGGATCCTTTCATAAGAGATAATGCATCTTATAAACTCTCAACATCCTTAATTCAACATCTCAACAACCGACATATATATACCTTATCATAGGTGGCTTTACCAAATGTTCCAGGTTTTACACAAAGATGGATAGATGCCAATCAACTTGGATTAACATGAGACTTGGCAACTGAATGGAATAACTTCCTTTTAATTTTGAAAAGTAGTGGAATTACTCTTAATAATACAAATGAAAATATTGTTTAGTCATAGAACAAGGCTATGGGAACAATAACTGCTAATTTAGCATATCAGTCCATCTCTAACAATTATCACAAGGAAAGAACTAGATGGTGGTTTTAGTCTATATGGAAAGTTAATATCCCAAGTAAAATTATTTTCTTCATGTGGTTATTCTTGAAGGATTGTATAATCACTAGTGCAAATTATAGGAAACAGGGAGGCATTGGACCTTTAGTTTGCAGTCTCTGTCTCAAGGATGAAGATACAACTTCTCATCTGTTTATACATTGTGAAACCACACAATACATATGGAAAGAAATCTTAAACTCTCTCAATGTTACAGATGCTTGGAAGTATTCCACTTTGGAAGATAATTTGCTGCAATGGTTTCATAATATCCAAGGAGGAGACATATTCCTTTTCTAGTTATTTGGGGAATATGTAAGTATAGAAACAAAATCTTATTTGAGAACTGGAAAAGAGAGGACTCCAGAATAACAAAAAAAATTATGCTTGATATTAAGGAAGGCAATGGGGTAGGAGAAGTAGACAAATTTGATTTTATACTAAATCCAGTCTTCTTTGATGAAAATCCAATAGGAATTTTTTATGGTGCAGTTGTTGATGATAACTGTGGAGTTGGCATCTTTATAAAATTAAATTCAGGCCACTTTTATAGGGCACACTTTGCAGGAGGTAAAGGTAATAATATGAAAGCTGAAATTCTGGGACTATGGAGTCTTTTATACTTTTCTAATAGGATTTCCATAAGAAAAATGATGGTTGCTGGAGATTCCAAGGTGGCCATTGACTGGATCAATGATTGTTCAAATCTGAACCTGCTATATTTATCCAGCTGGAAAGAACATATCAGATGTCTAAAGGAGAAATTTGCAGATAAACTGTCGAAAAAAGCATTGGACATCCCCCTGGGTTGGTTTTTTAATGAGGAAACCATTAAAGAGAATGTAGTAAATGCTGATAAATTTTTGATATTTTAAAGTCAGAAACCAATGTACGTCGGAATTAGATGGAAAGTTTACTTTTACTTTTAGACAAGTTAAGTTTATGATACTATGTTTAGAAAATTGACGGAAGTCAATAGAAACTTTCTTGAATACTTGTTTAAAGTATATGATAAATTATCAAGAATTTTGAGGAGACTATTAGAGAACAACATATTTCTTTGATCTATATGTAACTTGAAAGGCCACTTTATTCTAATACAATAACAGTGGAACTGTTTTTTTCTGTGTGAAAAAAAAAGGAGTTTTTTTTTTCTTTATTAAACAATTATTTATAAAAAAAAACATATTTATATTTAATAATTTTTTCACACTAATCTTCAATATTGATGATGAAGTTAAAATTATTGATTTCATTTTAAGAATAATTTTGAAGAATAAAATTCAACTTCTAAGCATATAGGTGATGACGTTAAAATTATTGATTTTCTTTTGAGAATAATTTCGGAGAATAAACCTCAACTTCTAAGAAAACACCAAGTAGCAACAACTAATGTGTGAGGGATTCTTATCTTACCCAATGTCTAGGCTCATTAACTACATCTCTATCTCCCATCCCAAGTCTACAACTCTTCCACATAGATTGTTGCTTAATGGGTTGACTTCAGATTTGAATAATGAACCACAATGGGGAAATGTAACCACATAATTCATGTGCCCTTAAAAAATCCAAAGATAATAATTGGTTTCCCTTATGGTATGTGGTGAATGAAGTGTTCAACCCATGCATTAATAACTATGTGAGTTATACTTTGCTTCACTTAATGTCCATGCATTCAAGGTTGGTACTCATTACAAAGGATGAGGAGAATCAGATGAAAAAAATAAGATACACCATGCATTCAAGATTGGTTGTCATTCCAAAGAGTGATAGGTGACTCACATTAAAGACATTAAAGGCATGAAATATATATTTCATTCATTGAAGGTTCTCTCATTCCAAAGTTTGATAGATTAATCACATTAAAAGTATATGATAGATTAATCGCATTAAAGGTAGAAGATGAAGCTCTAAAACCAATACTTGATGATTGATGTTTCCTCTTTGCTTCTCATGGAATCGCAATCCCTTTCATGTTCCTAACAACCATCATATATCATTATATATTACATTTACCAACAAGAGGAGTTGTGGGGCAACAAGTCCCTGCCAAGAATATCTGAGTATCTGCATTTGCGTAGACAATATCTGGTTAAAGTTGAACTTGAGGAAATAAAGTGAAAGACCAATTTGAACGAAGCGAAGTGAAAGAGACAATGTAGATTAGTTTTGTTTGCCATTGTGCATAGTTTAAGGTGGTTTAGTAACAAAGAGCCAGCCTCGATTTAGATACCTATCCAGGATTAATAGTTAAATGACAATATATCAGTGTATAGACAGATACATTACACAAGAAAACAAAGTGGGGTTGAAAGGACGTCACTAGAATTGAACCTAGCCATCACCGACAATTATTCATAAGGTTAAATTTTACATAGATTGATTCAAAAAGGGTAAATTGATAAGTTTCAAACTGATATATAAAGGAAGGAGAATCTTCAAAGGATGGGCTAATTGTCTAAGGTGAGTAGACAATCCACACATGTATTATTTAGATATTAGTAAATAAAAATAAGGAACCTCTTGTAAAAAATCTTCATTATTGATTCTTTGTAATGGCAGTCAGTTTATATCATAAATTAATATATGTTGTTGAGTTACAATGAATGAATTTCCATATCAGAGTAATCAATTTCTAAAACCATGTATATATAAACATTTATGGAATAAGTCTCTAATCAATCAATCAATTTGTATGTCTTTCAAGGATAGTATCGAATTGAGACAATTTGATCCATGCATTTGTTAACACTTGAATCGAATAGGTACAACACATTGTGTTTTTCCACTCCATAAAAATTGAAGAAGTCAAAGTATAATTCAAGGACAAATTGTTATTAAGTAGAAAAATAATCTTCTATTGACGGCATCAACCAATTTTTTTTATTTAAATTATATTAATTTGAAGTTTTTTTTTAATTATATTAATTTGTAAAGTATTCAAAATCCGCGTTCGTCATGTGTACAAGTTATACGGTGATTCATATGGGTGTGACACAACATTAGGGTTACAGTGAAATAAGATTACAAGTAGACTTAGTGAAATAACACGTCTAGCATGCATGCACTTGTTAACGACGTGTCACTTGACATAGAGACCGGTTGATGTGTCCATGGTCCTTGCCAAATATCTCATATTCCAGATCTGTGATATTCCTCCATGTAGCTTGGTCTCTTTTCACAGCTGCATAGCGGGGTTTATCATCATAGTGCTCAACATCTTCCAAGAGTCCTTGGTCTTCTACATCATCCCCACCGACGCCCTCAACAAGTTCAGGATCGATCCATCCAAGAACAAGTTCTGACTCGGTGGCCTTGTTCTTGAGGGGAGCATGGTGCAGCTGGCATCCACCATGGAGATGGAGTTCATGGTCACGGATCTCATCACCGACATTTTGGTGAGGCACAAGGGGTTGGTGTCTGATCTCTTCAGAGAAGGCCACTTCGTTGTCGTTGAGGGCTTTCTCCATCCCATCTCTACTTCTTCATCTTCGGAAAATAGTGGCACTGAATCCTTCCGTCCCCTGTCAGTCGGTCAAGCTGCGTCGGAAAAGGTGAGAAGCAACGACTGTTATTTTTCTTCCATCGATGTCCTTGCAAAGAACGACGAGAAAAACATGCCCAAAGAAGTTACTGCTGCCATTGAGAAAAATTGGGCTGCAATTGAAGTCGCTCATGCTCAGCCTCATTCCAGGAAAAATTTCAAATAAGTTGAAAATTTAGAGACAACGAGAACCATTAAACCAATTATCAAGAAGAGGCATGGTGTGTTGCTGATAGACTGTGGTGTTGATCTGAAAGGCACCAGGCTATGGGTTGTGCACGGAAGGAAGATGAAAGGGTCGTGCTGACACTGTGAGGCTGAATGCGTTGTGCTCGGAAGGAAAATGAAAGGGTTGTCTTGAGGCTGAACGCATACATTGGTAGGCCTTGCTGAGTAATAATATGCTATATCTGCAAATGAGATTGTAAGTTACTACGAAGTTATGTGCTGGTAAAAATTTATTATGAAGTGAAATAAAAGTTGTAATACCAACCTAAAGATAGCAGCCACCACGCAGCCCTGAAACAACCTCGTCCTTTCTCTCTTTCCAAGTAGAGGGGATTGAATGTTGGGCTTGATCGCATTTTCATGTCCCGCGATCAAAACCCGAGACCTGCGAATATCCACTCGAGGTAGGTTTCAACTCCACCGCCAATATTACAGCTTCTGGCCGTAGAGGAAAGCTGAAGCCGCTATCTGGTTCATTTATTCATAACTTTTTTCCTCTTAGTTTTGGCCTTCTACTATCTTTGGCTCCGTCTGGCACTGATATGTTTTATCCCTACTAAATTTGGCCGATAAACAGTGTAGAGTGGATGTGTAAGCTCAAATTGTCAGACTATCATCAAAGCTCGGGTTTCTGGCACACACTGACTGCTTTTCTTTAATAGAATGCATGAGCGGTTGCTGGTTTTGTCATACCAGTTTTCTCCTCCATTACAAGGTAGAGGTAGCCGCCACCAGAGAATGGATGGATGGAATGAGTCAGATTTAGAGGGTTTTGGTTACCAGGCCTAGAGGGGAGGGTTAATACATAGATAGAGGCAGCCGCCAACAGAGAATGGATGGATGGAAGAGAGTAGTTAATGGAAGAACGAAGAGACCTACTCGGATGCTGGGGGAGGGATAAGGAAACATGAAGAAGTTAAACAGATTGCAGGGTAGTCTTGAACTTATAAGAGAGTATATCACCGAAGTTTTTGCATGGCTGTCTAAGTGGAAGCTTAGGGAGTTGACAGTGACCGCTTAGGGAGTTGACAGTGAGTAGCTGATGTCCATATCATGAAAAACCCAAAAAACATTTATGGCACCCAACAAACATTCAATGCTAGGAAGTAATGTTAGATTCATTGCTAACATTATTTAGATTACTTGATATCGAAAAAAATTAGAATAGAACCTACCTTTTAAACCAAGGCTTTGATTCAAAATATGGGCCTCTTCCTCGGGAAGAGGTCAAATATCAAAACTTAAGATAAATGAACGAAAAAATTGTAAGAATACATAAAAACTTTGAATAATTTTTTTTTTTTACATCAATTTATGTGCAAAGATTGAAAAACTAATTACTATAAATCCCTGTCAGCCCAAAAGACAGGAACTAATAATATTCACATCACTAACTACATTATTATAGTAATTCCACCACACAATCCTCTAAAACTTATTTACCACATACATACTCATGTGCATTCACTCAATAATCTTTAGCCTTGAACTACACAAAGAAATATTTACAATTACATTTACAATACAAAGTCACCATTTCAACTTACACGGCCCCTCTCTCACCTTTGTAAATCATGCATATACATTTATACATGGCTATATCTAATATATTTTACAAATCAAGACGAAGGTCTTACATAAATCTTTATCGTAATTCAAGTTTCACTATATTATAATTCAAGTTTCATTTTAAATGCATTTATGCTTATATTATACTAATTAAGCATTTGCATTAATTAAATTTATATATTTTAGAAATAAAATACAAGTCATGGAAAATTGGCCGACGCTACCAATGTGATATTTTAATCAAATTACTTCATTCAACACTTTTTAAAATGTGGCTCACTAAAAGAAATTGTGAATTAATTTAATGTGCAACTCATTTTGATAAATTATATGTTTTAGTTATTTCGTAGAAACGAATAAACAAGTCAGTGGAAAATATCTCCTCTTAAAGAATACGAATGACCTCGTACATATATATTCGTGGCATGTCCACCAACAACCAAAACAAAAATATACACACACCTACGCTATGGGGTGAGGTGAATACATACCGGTGAATATATATTTTCGGTCAATATTATCTCTACGGTGAATATATAAGGCAGTGAATTGATATGGTGAATATGTTTAGTTTTGATTTATTATAATTTTGTTAGTGACTATTTAAACCCTTTTGTAAATCATGTTTACAAGTTTTTTATTTTATTTTTTTTCTTTTAAATATGAGTAATTCATTCTTGATACCCAAATATAATAAAGGTTTAACAAAGTAACCTTAGATAGTTTGTATGAATCTATAAAATTAATAGAAAGAAGTTTGCATGAATCTATAGAATCAACATAAAAATGTGGAGAAGAGAGAGAAGCCAAACTTCAAAGTGAATTAGTAGCAATGCTTCGAAGTGAGTTACTAAAAATGCTTGATAATAAATTTAGATCCTTCGAAGATAATATTTAAAGACATATGGACAATAAACTTCTAGGGTTTCAGACTTAGCTACATAATATGGAGGCTAGATTACAAGAAATAGGAAAAAACAACCAAGAACAAAAACAATCAACGAAGGTAGAAGAGGTGGATGAAAATAGCAATCTTAGGGACAAAATTAAAGAATTAGAAGACAAACTAATTAACAATTTGGCCCTAAATAGGGTGGAACACAAATTGGATACAAAACCTATAAAAGAGGAAATGAATAAGCTCATAGAGTTAGACCATGAGCATAACAAAAGAGCCTTGAACCTCATAATTTTTTTGTATAAATGAATAGAAAGATGAGGATACATTAGCAATATTCAAGGAAGAATTAAAAAATAAATCACATTGAAACAATTGGCCTCATAGAAATAAAAAAGGTTGGGCAAAACAATTGAACATAAAGATAGGCTGATTCGGGTTGTGGTAAGCTCTAATTCCCATAAATATGATATACTCAGTAAAAATATGAGCGTAACAGGGTCTGGAATATTTATAAATGAAGACCTCATTCCAAAAGATCAAGGTAAATTAAGGAAGGGGGTTCAAAAGGTAAAGGAAGCTAGAAAGGAAGAAAAATTGGCAATAATTAGGAACCGAAAAGCTATTATTAGAGAGAAAGACCAAAATGACAACGATAAATAGCAATTCGGGGCACTCTGGTTCTTTTGGAACTATCATGGTTTTCCATGGAGTAAAGGGCCTATACTAATATGGATATTGAGTGACATTGACATTATTCTCTTGGTTGAAACTTGGGAGCATGAAGAATGTTAGGTCCCTAATATTGAAGGATTTGTTTTATGGTCCACATGGAACAAGAAGTCCTCTCGTAGAGGGATTGGAGGCATATCATGTTACATAAAAATGAACATCTCTCCTCACATCCGTATTCATAAGAGAGATCCTCTCAATCAATACATATGAATGGAGATATTTGATATTAACGCTAAGAAGATTTATATAGAAATATGTTATTTTGCACCTATTAACTCTACTTATTATAGGAAAAACAATCTAGATAAGAATTGTCCCTACAAAAAGTTAGAGCGGGATATCTACAATATGAAAAATGAAGGTAGTACCCTCCTGTTAGGATACTTTAATGCTAGAAATGAAACCAATCAAGATATTATTTTAAGTAATGACTCCAACCCTAATCCTCTTTGGCTAGATGAGGACCTCTTTTTAGCTAACTGTTAAAAAAGAAACTATGAAGACCTGATCGAGAATTTGTTTGGTACTGAGTTAATCAAGATCTGCAGTTCTCAATATTTAATAGTTTGCAATGGTCTACAGAAGTGGCCAAATTCTAACAACATGACTTGTATCCATGGGTTGGGTAGCAGTGTTGTTGATTATGTAATATCGAATATCCCCATATACAACCAAATAGTAAATTTTTAACTTTTAGATGACCACGAACCTGACTCTGATCATAGACCTCTAACCCTAACTCTTAACTTTTCCATGCACAAAAGCTTTGTAGAGGAGCACTTTGACAGCCAAAGGCACTTACGTTTTGACAAAAAAAAGTCGATCTCTTCTTAAAAGACTTAAGCAATGCCTTAAAACTCATATCGTATCAGAACAATATTGAATCCGACTATTAGAATTTTACATCAACCCTCTCTACTTCAATTAACAATTTCTCTATTGAGGTGCTACATAAAAAGAAAACCAATACAACTAACCCTTGGTATGATAATGAATGTAAAATTGCTATAAAAACCATTTGGGATGCTTCCAATGCATCTTTAAATTCTGATAAGATAAATAGATACAAAACCTTAATTAAACGGAAAAAAAGACTATATACATCGAAAGAAAGAGGAGATTTTGCACCTATTTAAGAAAGATCCTAAGAAATTCTGGAGGCAAATTATAACTAGTAAAACTAAATAAAATAATAAGATTCCCTTGAAGGACTAGAATTTCTACCTTAAAAATATGTATGAATCCCCTAACGTCATGGACAACATGCCAAACAAATCTACAAAGGATGAAGTGTTTTCTATAGAAGACATTAAGTTTGGGCTTAAGCATCTCTCAAAAGGAAAATCTAAGGACATCGAAGGTTACCACGTTGAAATATTAAAAATTGGAGGACCTATCCTCATCCCTCACATACATAAATTTTTCAATTTGGCTATCCAGTAAGGCTTCCCAAAACCTTGGAATAAAAACTTCATTGTACATATTTTTAAAAGTGGGGATAAAAACAATCCCTTTAATTATAGGACCATTATGATTAGCCCCATTTTAGCTAAGCTATATGGAAGTATTTTGGAAAATAATATTGACACATGGCTAGAAATCCATGGAATAAGAGCTAGAGGCCAAGCTAGGTTTATAGGCTACAATTCCATAGTGGACCACCTTGTTACATTTAGGAACATTGTAGAGGAGTTTCGTAATGATAAAACCAATCTCCTTTGTTGTTTTGTTGATTTTAAAAAATATGTTCACACTATTCCCAGGACTTACCTCTAGAATAGGTTTGAAGAACTTAAAGTCCATTTCGAGTTAAGAGTTAACGTAGTAAGACTATATGAGAAAGTTGTTGCCAAGTTTAGGAACACTAAGAGTTGGTTGAAAGAAATTAATTGTAATATAGGAGTCAAGCAAGGTTGTCGCCTATCCCCTACCCTTTTAGGAATCTATATTGATAAGTTAGAATATTGTTTGGAGGACACAGAGTGTGTTGGCCCGAATCTCGCTAGTATAGTCATCATCCTCCTTCTTTATGATGATGATATTGTTCTTATGGAGAAGAGTCCTTATGACCTAGGGAAGCAACTAATAAGCCTCAAGGAATTCTTCTATAGCATGGACATGACTATGAACACCGACAAAACAAAGGTTATGATAATTAAATCCAAAAGGATCACCTACGATACTTTTGTTTATGGTAACAATAGCTTGGAGGAAATTCCTTCATACAAGTATCTTGGAATTGAAATCCACCGCAAGCTCAATTGGAACTATAACATTTTAAAAAGGATAAATGGAGGGTGGAAAGCTTATTATGAGCTCAAAAACAATTGTAAATCAACATACCGTTGGATTTAGGATAAAAAAAAACTCCTCTTTCACACTCTCATCACTCCAGTTATATTATATGGATGTGAAATTTGGGGTTGCAGTATATCCATAGAATATTGGAGAAAGATAGACTAGATCCAAAAGAATTTTATAATTAATAATCTCAAAATTAAGGGAAATACACCCTATCCTATCCTCCTCATAGAAGCAATACTTTCCCCCATTGAGAGCATTGCTATGATTATATACCTAACATACAAGAACAAGATAAACAACACGAATAACAAGAGGATCCCCGAAATTGCTTCAAACTCTAGCCAAAACTACCAGTGGCTCAAGCGAGGATGGCATAAAGATGCCAAATCTTGGCTAAATCATTAGGGAATACAAGAAGAATCCATTATGGAAAATATCGATAATATTACAAATATTATCACTTCTAAATTTAAAGAGAATATGTGGTGTGATAAAGAATTAGTGGATAAAAGGAAATTAAGATACTCAAGGAGGTAGTCAACCATAATTTAGAATATCAAAATTACCTGTCAGTTTTGAAAAGTGCAAAGACGAAAATCAACTTTGCTAAAATAAGAACAAACTCTCATGAGCTACATGGTGAAACTAGGCATTGGACAACTCCCAAAACACCATGGGATGAGAGAATTTGTCACCTTTGTGACACTAAGCGGGTAGAATATGAAAAACAATTCCTCTTGGATTTCCCTCCCTATACCCATATTAGATCCTAATTTAAAATCATCTTCCATATTACTGACCTTCCTAACCTCCTAAGTCATCAAAACTATGGTGATGTTGGTGTTAGGATATTTAGATACTTATTAGTTAGTTAATATCTACTTGGTCTAATGTGTCGTTAGGTAAAAGTGTGTTTCTTAGTGTGTTTCTTTAGTATGCATTAGTATGCATTTGTAGTTAGGAAATCTGATGGTCACGATATGTTCCCGACATAGAGTGATTAGGCAGTTCATATTCTCCTTGATCTTAATGGCCATTGATATGTGGCTTAACACTCGATTGGTCTGTGATCTCTATTTAAAAATCATGAAGGATCATTTTCCAATGATCTATTGTGAGAAACTCGCTTATAAAATCTCTCTGTAATCCTTTTCTTTTGCATTAATAAATTGCTCCAAGCGGCTGCGTTGGTTGGGGCCGTGGATGTTTCCTGTAGGGGTTTTACCATGTCAAAACATCGGTGTGTTGATCTTTGATCTGTTTTTTTGAGTGGTTACTGGAGGTTTTCATCCTCTGTTGGAATACCTATGTTGTCGAACATGGTATCAGAGTTTGTTTGAAGACCCGCTCTTGTTGCAGATCGAGATCATGAAGCTGAGTTTCCTCATCTCCATTTTCTTCCATTTCTGTATATTTCTGGGTTGAGAGGACTATTTCATTGCATCTATAGTACTCATTTCAGTTAGGAATGCTTTTCATTTCACTCGAAAAGTTTTATGTTTTCCCAAGATACAACCATTTCAGCTAGATTCAGAGGTATAAAGCTTGAATACACC
This sequence comes from Picea mariana, assembly GCA_032191745.1. Lineage (NCBI taxonomy): Eukaryota > Viridiplantae > Streptophyta > Pinopsida > Pinales > Pinaceae > Picea > Picea mariana. The sequence continues at coordinate 12,328 of JASDQU010683267.1, forward strand.
CTTTTTAAATTTTTGCAAAGTATTATTTCGATTTTATATTGTTTGTTTCCGGGTTGCTACTATTTTATATATGCATATACTCTTTTCCCCGCACCCTGTGTGATATCTGCAAATCAGAAACAGATAGGAAAATATGCATTTCTCGGGTAAACTAACCAAGATCTAACCCTTGTCATCTAGAAGAGAAATTTTTTTCTTGTGTGAAAAAGAGTTTTTTATGAGCATGCTCTCCAAGGCCGTTAACAACAACAACAACAACAACAAAAATCCTCCTAAAAAATACAATATGTTTTTCTAAACCATGTGGTTAAAAGTTGTCTTATTAAGTAAGAAGTCTTGAGTTCAAGTCTCTATTTTTGTTACTTTTTTTGAAAAAGTCCATGCTCCATTGTAAAGTGTATTTCACTTCAAGTATAAAAGTGAATCATTATAAGTACCTTTAATATTTTATTTTATTGTTATTTATTTTGCATGCAACTTTATTTTATAAAGTAACTTCATTGTAAAAGTGATCCCCAATTCTTTTTATAAAAGTGGGTCACTTCATAAAGCAACTTACACCACCATGTGGTCCTTTGGTTACCGTTTATGCCTTTTTTTAAAAGGGCACAACTTTCACATATGAAGTCTGTTTTCAGTGCCATTTTTTTTTTAAATCGCTTAATTTTTAGAGACATTTCCATCCAGATCATCAGTTTCATTTTTTAAATCCATATTATCTACATATTTAATATGGCTTCTTCTAGTAATATTTTTCTTACCAACACCAACTACTTCTAATGGAAATCCCATATGGAGGATTTATTAAGAAGTAGAGGCTTGTACCATATTACCTTGGGAAAGGAAAAAGAACCCACTGATGCCGATAAGAAATTCAAATGGGATAATAGGAGTGACGAAGCACGTGGACTGATCGAAATGTCCATATCTCTTGATTTAAGGTTCCACCTTAAAGAAATTGATAACCTAGATGAAGCTTGGAAAAACTTGAATCTGTGTTTGGTAAACACAATATTATTCGAGCACATTAGTAAGAACATCAAATAATGACTTTAAGTCCAAATGATTTTTCTTGTATTGAAGACTATCTATCTAAGTTTAAAAAACTCAAAATTTAATGTGAAGAATGCGAGATAAAGATGGAGGAATAGAGTTGCATCTATATTATTCTTTCTAAGCTAGGTAGTGCATATTTTATGTTTGTATCTACCTTTTATGCCATGAGAGAGGCTCTAGGGAAAGATTATCTGTAACAACCCCCGTCATTACAACAATATGCGACGCATAACAAGTGATTTTCTTTTTCTAAAGCAAGAAGTAACAACGACAACAGTCAAACGACGCAACTCGACGACGAACACAACACACACAATTCAGGCAACAGACAAACATGACGACCTAGCATACTAGCACATCATGCAGTTAGGTGCAACATATGAAAATAAATCAAACAAAAATAAAAAGACTACCCACCCATTCTACCCTGCAAGGTTAGGATCTCCAGTACACATAATCAATTCTCAAGCCCAAGTTCCCATCGATTTTGACCATTTAAGGTCTTAAGTATGGAGATTGTTCTGAGGAACAAGGAGGTGTCTACATCCCACCCATCACAAGCAAGACCATGCCTACTAAGCTAAAACAACATCAATCAATCCAAATGTAACAAATTTAATGACACAAGTATCTAGGACCCTCCTAGCGAGTGAGAGACAATCAGATTATGTTACAAAACAAGTACAACCTTACTGTAACGATCCCAACCGTTACAACTCATACGACGTACAACATGAAATAAAATAATCACATCAAAAAATGAACTTGACGACATCCACGGAGGACGACACCAATAGCATACACATGAAAAGCATAACGTAAAAGCGCACCAAGGCTTGATGTGGTTTACAAGCATTGATGCCAACAATAATTAAATGGATGAGCTAAAGAACAATCAATGTACATACATGCACAAACATTCTAGTAAACACAATCATAGATCACATAAATTCCATGGTGCACGATTAAATCATTCACTAAATAAAAGAGACGACATCAATAATCCTGTAACACAATATCTCATGCCGGGGGAATAGGTTCACTTGTCGATCAATGCGTGCGATGATCCGATCATATGGGGTCTTACCGCCACATGGTGACCACGCAAGGGTAAACTACGGTGTACACATAAACCATCTCTAAACCACAAGCATGTCATAAAACCCATTGCTCGTAAGGTCACAAACTTCATTATAAGGAATCAAAAGGAGCACCCTACTAAGATCAAGCTAATCATCTACGCCGAGTGACCACAAACATTACCATTAAATGCGTAAATCACCTTACAACCCCTTCTAAATGATTGACCTAAGTTGATAAAGGTGAAATCATTAAAATAATTATTTATTAAGGTCATTATTATAATTAAACCCTATCACTCATTAAAGTCGATCACCAAGAGAACCTTTAATAACCAAGTGATCCCGAGAGAAATTATTTTCTTAAAGCCATTATTATTGATTGTAAGTTGAATAAAAAAAAAATGCATGGTCCTATTGGATCTATTTTTCAAGGATAAAAGCACCACCAAAAGTCAAACCCTTTTACCATTATGAATTAGAAATCATCCCCTTTTTAAAAGTAACTAAAGGAACTTAACTGGAAGGAAATTGGTTGTAAATAAAAATTCCTCTAAATTACAATATCTCTTTTTATTACCACTGAATTCAATTTCTAGAGATTTTAGATTCACCACTGAATTGAAATAACCGAAGACCTTGCACCACTTGTCTTCTCAGCAATAGAGGCATCGGATTTATTTGAGTTAAGAAAAAGGGGACTGGATACCATCCACTAAAAAAAATCTCTGGGATACGGGGTGTTGCTGGAATTAACTCCACTTATTATTTTAGGCCAAAGCGCAGCTAGAGAGGCACGCGCTCGGATAATTTAATTGAGTGAAACTTGAGTGTAGGGGGAGGGGACTGCAATATCTCATCGATTGAACGATGAAGGATATGGATTAAAAGGAATAAATAAATAGAGGTTCATCCCATCTACCAGAAAGGAATTTTAGATGATGTGAGCTCATGTGCCCAATCTTCTGACTGGAAGGTCCCACACACAGGTAAACCAGGCCGTTAAAGCTCAAAGTTCAGTAGGATTTAAGTCTGGAATGCTAAGAAACATGAGGAAAACACAACCTCCCAGGGAATTTGAGAAATATGCAGAGATGTACGATTCACTCAGCTCAATTTGCGTCAGCTCCAGAATCTATATAAGGAAAAGGAAACAAAAACATAAGATTTTGAAAAGGTAGTGAGCAAGCAACCTACTATGCAGAACTGGTCATCAAATTCACTGGAACAGAGGATAGAATCTGTGGGCTATAGTCCATGATCCTTTCCATCAAGGAGGAGACTCTGAATTCTTAAAGAAGACTGTAGTTAGAAGTCTAGGCTTGTTAGGCAACATCTTGTTACTTCAAGTGCCTAGTAACTCTATCTTAGAATCTAAGTAGTTTAACCATTTAGAAAGAATCTTGAAGTCACATATGCTGTTTCAATATGTAGAAACAATTATGCGGCTTGAAAAATGAAATGCGAACAAAACTTTCTTATTGTTGTTTTCTTAAATGCCTGTATTTTCTCAACCATAAATCTGCGTGGGGATAAAGAAGAGCCAGGTGGAAACGTTGAAACAGAAAGGTGAACAGGTGTAAGGAGAAGACTGTGGGAATCCGTCCCAACATGCACTAAGAGGGAAATAATTCATAGAGAAAAGGTCGTGGGAAACGACTGTGATACATCGTGTAACTGGGAGTAAGGGGAGAGGTGCGAGGGATCTACCGAACCCAACCGAAGTGTGTCTCCTACCATATAAATTAAAGATTGATATCCATACAAGGGTCATCGCAAGACACCAAGTAAATATGAACTTGAGTAATCGCCAAGAACTCTAGAGATTCGATGGACAGAAAAGGGAATCTATTAAAATTTTACAAATAAACCGAGTAAACTTTTAACTATAGGGCGTGAATGTGTTGCATGCACTACCAAGAATCACTTAGAATATATATAACTGTAACGCAAATTTCCCACACATTGTCTCTCATTATAAATTAAAATTTGACGAATAACTTTCTGTGCAAATAAGTGACTACATAACTATTATTTTCTTCTTAAAAAATGAACAATTTTGGAACCCAACAATCTGAACCTTGAAGAAACAAACTGAAATTTTGAAGCAAATGATCTCGACATTTTGAAGTAAATAGTCTGAACATTTTTGGAAGTAAACAATCTAAACATTTTTTGAAGTAAACAATCTAAACATTTTTGGAAGAAAATAATCTGAACATTTTTTAAAGTAAACAATCTGAACATTTTTGGAAGCAAGCAATCTTCTGTGGATTCACCAACTGTCGTGCGAGGATATACCATGCATTAAACATAAATTGGTATTCATATAAAGGAATTTACAAATAAATTACAATTCAATTACACACATGTACCGTCACCGAAGGCAAAGAACCCTAATTCGTTGTCCCACTCTTGCACTCCATCCAGCTCCTGCTTGCCAACTGCTGAGACCTCACCAGTACCTCCCAGTCAATGCTAGGGGTACTCTTCTTCCCCCTGAGCCCCTCGAGCCTCAAAGGGGCCATGCGCACAATACCAAAGAATGCTAGCTCCCAGCTCACGTCGCAAGGTCGAGCTACCACTCATTACCGAGCTGGGTATCCCAACTCCCACAAGAGAAATTTAGTCAAGATAAAATTTTGGCAGCATAACATTACGCAAGACATATTTGATCCATACTCCTCCTCCGCCATCCTTTTTATAGCGTTTTCTTAGTCATTAGTTTCCCAAAAACCTCATTATATTTCTTTTTTCATTTATTTAAAATCCCTTGCCCAATCCCCTAGTTGCACCTGAAAATCCATTTATTATTTAATTAAATTTGCCTAATTCCCTCACCCACCTAAAAGCATTCCTAAAAATTCTTCTCAATGTCCCATTATTCCCTTACAATTCTTAAATGACTTACGCCTTACTTAAATCCTAGTTGAGTTCATAAATAGAAAGTTCCAAAGGCTAGATTCCTTTCTAAGTTAGACATTCCCATTTTTCTTTAAGTTTCCCCTTTTGTTTAAGTTTCCCCTTTTTCTAACTAAGTTCAGAATTAACAGGTTTAGACAAAAACAACCAATTACCCCTTTTATTAATTAAACCTTTATTAAAATTTCCACTTTAATTATTAATGCTTGAATTTTCTTTACCCCCTTCTTGTTACATGTCTAATTAAATTTTTTTTGTTCAAATGTTCTACTCAGACCTAGGTTTTCAATTCATTGGGCTTGGCGACAGTTCTTAAGGGAATTTTCTTTTATTAAACTTTACTTATCACATCACTCATTTTAAGGCCGACCAGGTCCTGAGGAGGCATAGTTTTCTAGGAACTAGGTTTATTAACTTACCATAGTTAAAATCACGACGTGCCCTTCAGGACGCACTACGTGCTCCAAGGGTGCCACTCGCCTCTTTCTGTTTTATTTGCATGATGTGCCCTTCAATACACACTATGTGATCCAAGGGTTCCACTCGCCTATTTTTGATTTATTTGTGTGACGTGCCCTTCAAGACGCACTACGTGCTCCAAGGGTGTCACTCACCTCTTGACTGAATTTGGTAGACGTCAAACCCCTGGAGTCAATACTTCGTCAGGTGATATTGTGGGAGACTAAGGGCCTCTAAGGAATAAGTACCTTGCCTTATTGCGCACCCCTTAGAATCATCGTGAGAAACTATCACAATCTTCCCTCACTACATCGTGGGTCTTCTCGAACTAGGTAATCGTTAACCTACAGTTGGAGCCATGGCGAGAGTGCTAGTAGATTGTGGCAGGGTTGCTGCCACACCTCTCCCTCAATGTATCTGGTTCTTGTGCATGACCCCTTTACTCCAATTGTGAGTCTGGTCAGCAAGCCATCATCAACCTGCATCCATCCATGAATCATGTCAGCAATGAAAATCAACATCATATGTACATATGTCACATCAACAACATTCAAACCCTAACAGTCCACTCCCTGACTCGATCCAAAGTCCACGAAGTTTCATCGATGCCTCAACATACTCAAACGTCCAGAGTCCTGCACACTCAGGAGAACCCAATCAATATCACATGTCGATGTAAATACAAAAAAAATAACATATCATCAAATCTACAATATCTCATAATCATAATCCAAACAACCAATCGTATAAAGAACCAGATCACTTGTGCACAAGTGTCCTCAAAGAATAAGTTTGCTCAGTGCGTGCAACAAGGGGATGTTACATACACCCCCTCTTGTTTTAAATTTTGTCCCGAATTTTCACAGTATGTAAGTGCCGAAATAAAGTGTATCATAGTATCATATGTCTAGCTTTAAAACAAAAATGGAAACTGGTGCCGCACATCATATGCATCCTCCCAAGTTGCCGAGTGTGGACTATAGTTGTCCCACTGGACCTTGACCTGATCTATTGTTCGACGTTGTAGTTGTCGAATGTGATGGTCTAGGATATGGATTGGCTCCATCGTGAGCGTACCCTCATCTGATACCTTCAAGGAACTGATGTAAATAACATGTGTAGGATCACTAATATAATGTCTCAAAACAGATATGTGAAAAACATTGTGCATACGCCACAAAGAATCAGGAAAGGCTAGTCGATAGGCCATGAGCCCCTTCTTTTCCAAAATCTCGAAGTGTCCCACAAACCTAGGAGAGATTGTAGCACCCTTTCCAAACTTGATTGAACTCTTATGCGGTTTCACCCATAAGAAGACTCGTTTGCCGACTTCATAACTACAATTGACCCGATGCACATCGACATAACTCTTTTGTCGATCATGCACTTCCTTGATTCTTTTCCTTATTGTTTGCATTTGATCTTCCATTTATTGGATAGCTTCTGGTCCCACTAGGACCCTATCCTCAATTTGACCCCAACTTAAAGGCGTCTGACATTGTCGCCGGTAAAGAAAATCAAAAGGCGCCATCTTAATGGTGCTTTAATAACTGTTGTTATATGCAAATTCTACAAGTGGTAATAATTCTTCCCAACGCTTTTGTTGTTCCATCACATACATACGCAACATATCCTCCAAAATTTGGTTTGTTCGCTCGATCTAGCCACCTATCTTCGGGTGATATGTGGTACTAAATTTAAGTTGGGTTCTCAAGGTCTCTTGGAAACTGGTTCAGAATCATCCTGTAAACACTGATCCTCGATCAGATATAATCCTCTTAGGCATGCCATGTATCCTCACAATATCATTGATGAAAACTCTAGCTATATCAGGTGCCTGATATGTCATACACACAGGAATAAAATGAGCACTCTTCGTTAGAGTGTCGACTACCACAAAAATCGAGTCGTGTCTCCTTACCGTCAGTGGAAATCCAACAATGATATCCATCAAAATGACCTCCCATTTCAATTCTAGAATAGTATGTGGTTGTAGTAAACCTATCGGATGTCTGTGTTTAGCCTTCACCTGCTGACATTCTAGACATCTTGACACATAGTTGACTATGTCCGCCTTCATTCCTTTCCAGAAGAATACGAGTTTAAGGTATGCCCTCATCTTCCTGACTCCTGGGTGAGCCATGTACACTACTCTATGATCCTCATTTAGGATCAAAATCCTCAACTCATCATTGGGCGGTACATAAATTCGATTTTTAAATCTCAATAATCCGTCATTGTCCATCGTAAATCCCTCAAATTTTTGTACCATCATTGTGTTTTGTCTAATAAAATCCTTGACCTCTTTGTACCCGTCATCGTCGTGCTGTAAAGTTAGAATATTTTCACGTAGATTCGTCTGAAGAGGCATCACCAAAAATATGTGTGGTCTCTGACTCAACGCATCAGCCACTCTGTTCACTATTCCTTTTATGTAAGTAATCTCAAAATTGTACTCGCTAGGCAATTCCGACCAATGTCGTTGTCGCGTGTTCAAGTCACTTTGTGTAAAGATGTGTTGTAAACCACAATGGTCCATTTTTAGTTCAAATTTTTGTCCAATAAGGTAGTGTCTCCATACTCTCAAGGAATACACAATGGCTAACAACTCCAAATCGTGCATCGCATAGTTCTCCTCATGCCTTCTCAACTTTATCGAGATGTAAGTGATCACTCGACCGTCTTGCATAAAGACTCTCCTAACCCTTCCTTGGATGCATTAGTACATACCAAGAAATCCTCGTCCATGTCAAGGACCCTTAGTATCGGTGTTGTCATCAACAACTCCTTGAGCCTTTGAAATTCATCCGTGCATTTCTCGGTCCAACAAACTTCTTTTTCTTTTTCTGCAATTTCGTGATTGTATTTGCTATCTTCGAAAAACCCTCGAAGAACTGTCGATAGTATCCCGCTAAACCCATGAAGTTACGCACTTCTAGGACATTCATCAGCGTAGCCCATTCCATAATAGCCTCGACCTTTGTTGGATCCACAATGATACCTTAGCCGTAGATGACATGCCTTAAGTAATGAATCTTCGATTGATAAAATGAGCATTTAGACAGTTTCCCAAACAAATTGTTCTCTCGTAGACACTATAGTACCAAGCACAAGTGCTCGTCATGCTCCTCCATCATCTAAGAGTAAATCAAAATATCGTCAATGAATACTTGGACGAACTTGTCCAAGAATTCGCGGAACACCTTGTTCATCAAGCTCATAAATACCTCTAGGGCGTTCGTCAGTCCAAATGGTAAAACATTAAACTCATAATGTACAAACCTCGTCTTAAAGGAGTTATTAGGGATGTTTTCCTCCTTGATCCATAACTGGTGATACCTTGATCTCATGTTGATCTTTGAAAACACTATTGTGCCTTTCATCTGATCAAACAAATCATCAATCCTTGGCAACGGATATTGATTCTTGATTGTTTCCTTGTTCAATTGACGGTAATCAATGCAGAGTATCCACGACCCATTCTTCTTCTGAATGAAAATAATAGGCGCATCCCATGATGACACACTGGGATGTATAAGTCCTAAGTCCAACAACTCCTTTAGTTCCATTTTCAACTCATGTAACTCCAGTGTCGACATTCGATAAGGTGTTCTATCTATCGGTTTAGTTCCCAGTTTTAGGTGTATGGTAAATTCCAATTCCCTCTCAGGTTGCAACCTTGGTAACTCCTCTGGGAAGACATCCACAAACTCTCGTACTACTGGAAGGTTTTCCAGTCCTTCTTCCATGCCTTTTTCATTTAACACTAGGATCACATATAACTGGCATCCCTTGTGCATGCTCTTCCATAGATGCAAGGAAGAGATGAACCTTAGGGAAAATCCCTGGTTCCAACCTACAATCACGCATCTTTGTCCCTCATCATTGACCAAGCTCAACCGTTTCATCTTACAGTTGAGTATCACCTCATGCGATTCCAACCAGTCCATACCGATCAAGACGTCATAAGACCCTAAGATTGTGACGTACATGTTGGCCCTTGTGACAAACTCTCCCAGGTTGAGGCTACATCCTATAATCTTCCCTCCAACCTTTTGTTTGGCTCCTAAATCCATTTCTAGAAAGATAAACTCGTCCTGTTCGACTGCCTTTACCTTAATTCTTCTTAGCACTGCATCAGAAATAAAACTCTCTGTAGCACTTGTATCTATCAAAATACTAAGGGTCTAGTAAGTGATGGTACTTGAGGTCTTGAGCATAGTCGACTAGTGCTCTGCTTGGTGGTTATTCGTCGTTGCATGAATCTGATGGGCCTTTCCCAAATCTCCCATGGTAGTGGGTCCGACTCATCCATATTCTCTGGTCCTCTCCACTAGGCAGTCACGATGGTAATGTGGCTCTCCACATGTCCAACACCCTTTCTTCAGTCTAGTACTCATGGTACCCGAAGTAGAAGCTGACGACCCGCTGACCTGGTACCCTACTATGTTCTGTTGAACAGGCCTAAACTGTTGTTGTTGTGGTTGACACTGCTGCTAGTGCTGTGGTCCTCTGTAAGGAGTCCACTGCTGAGGCATCGATCTACGAGGTGTAGTGAAAGTGGATCCTCTTTGGATGTCATGATATCCTGGTGAATGTCTAGCCAGTGTCTGATGTTGCAGCGCGCCATATGACACATGTCTCACTGGTCTTGCTGGAGTCCTGCTCTGACCCCCACTGATAAGCTCCTCCTCTGCTATGAGGGCCTTCTGAAAAACATCATGCAAGGTTTGAGGAATCAAAATCCTCACCTTTGCATGAATGCTCACATTAAGGCCGAACATGAACTTATTGACCTTGAGTTTCTCGGTATTCAGGTGCGGAGCATACCGAAGCAGCTCCATGAAGCGGGTCTCATACTCGAGCACCGTACCGTTGCCCTATTGTAAGGCATTGAACTCATTGAGATGACGTTCAATGAATTCCTCAGAAATATACCTCTCCTGGAACTGTTCCTCGAACAGTTCCCATGACATGTCTTTCACTGGCATGTTCAATTGCAGTAGGAGCGTCTTCCACCATAGAAGAGCACTCCCCTTCAATTGAAAGACCGCCATGCGGACCTTCATGTTGGAGGTATAGTCGCAAAGTGTGAAGCACATCACCATATTATCCAACCATTCCTCGGCGGCTGCGTCGTCCAGGGCACCAAAGAACTCAGGAAATTTGACCTTCTCGAGTTCACGATGTATGCTACCAGTACCTACCAGAGCGTGCAATGGACCCTGAGGGGGTTTTGACGCCCTGGCCTCATCTCTATCCAAATGGTTGATCACTGCCTCAGAAATCCTCTTAAAGGACCTCATTAGCCCAACCATATCACCCACAACTACCTGTTCCTTCTCGAAAACCTGTTCATCTCCCTAAGGGTTATACCCCTCGAGCATGGATGCTACTGGAGGCGTCGTGTCTCCTCCCCTAGCACATCATCGTCTGCCTCCATGGTGTCCTCTAACCATGATTACCTGCATGAATACACATCAATTTTATTAGCGTTATTGAAATCAAATATCTAATCAAAGGAAGCTGTAGTGATCCCAAGTCGCGGGTCGAACTGACTCTAATACCATATGTAAAAAGCCTCATCATTACGACAACATGCAACACATAACAAGCGCATTTTTTTATTCTAAAGCAGGAAGTAACAATGACAACATTCAAATGACGCAACTTGACAACAAACACAACACACACAATTCAGGAAACAGACAACATAATGACCTAGCATACTAGCACATCATGCAGCTGGGTGCAACATACGAAAAATAAATCAGACAAAAATAAAACGACAACCTTCCCATCCTACCCTACAAGGTTAGGACCTCCATGACACATAAGCAACGCTCAAGCCCAAGTTCCCATCGATTTTGATAATTTAAAGTCTCAAGGCTGGCGACTCTTCTGAAGAACAAGGAGGTGTCTACATCCTACCCATCACAAGAAAGACCACGCCTACTAAGCTAAAACAACACCAATCAATCCAGACGTAACAACTTTAACGACATAAGTAGCTAGGACCCTCCTGGCGAGTGAGAGACAATCACATTACGTTACAAAACAAGTACAACCTTATTGTAACGATCCCAACTGTTATGACACATACGACGTACAACAGGAAATAAAATAATCACATCAAATTAACTTGATGACATCCACGGAGGACGACACCAATAACATACACATGAAAAGCATAGCGTAAAAGTGCACCAAGGCTTGATGTAGTTTACGAGCATTGATGTCGACAATAATTAAATGGATGAGCTAAAGAACAATCAACATACATACAACACAAACATTCTAGTAAACACAATCATATATCACATAAATTCCATGGTGCGTGATTCAATCATTCACTAAATAAAACAAACGACATCAATAATCCTGCAATGCAAGATCTCATGTCAGGGGAACAGGTTCACTTGTCGATCAATGCCTGTGATGATCTGTTCATATGGGGTCATACCGCCACTTGGTGACCATGCAAGGGTAAACTATGGTGTACACATAAACCATATTTAAACCACAATCATGTCATAAAACGCATTGCGCGTAAGGTCACAAACTTCATTATAAGGAATCAAAAGGAGCGCCCTACTAAGATCAAGCTAATCATCTACATCGGGTGACCACGAACATTACCATTAAATGCACAAATCACCTTACAACCCCTTCTAAATTATTGACCTAAGTTGATAAAGGTGAAATCATTAAAAGAATTATTTATCAAGGTCATTATTATAATTAAACCCTATCACTCACTAAAGTTGATCACCAAGAGAACCTTTAATAACCAAGTGATCCAAAGAGCAATTATTTTATTAAAGCCATTATTATTGATTGTAAGTTGAATAGAAAAATAATGTATGGTCCTATTGGATCTATTGTTTAAGGATAAAAGCACCACCATAAGTCAAACCCTATTACCATTATGAATTAGAAATCATCCCCTTTTTAAACGTAACTAAAGGAACTTAACTGGAAGGAAATTGGTTGTAAATACAAATTCCTCTAAATTACAATCTCTCGTAGTATTACCACTGAATTTAATTTCTAGAGATTTTATATTCACCACCAAATTGAAATAACCAAAGACCTTCGACCACTTGTCTTCTCATCAATAAAGGCAACGAATTTATTTGAGTTAAGAAAAAGGGGATTGGATACGATCCACTAAAAAAAATCTCTGGGATAGAGGGTGTTGCTGGCATTAACTCCACTTATTATTTTAGGCCAAAGAACAACTAGAGAGGCACGTGCTCGGATAATTTAATTGAGTGAAACTTGAGTGTAGGGGGGGATTGCAATATCTCAATGACTAGACGGTGAAGGATCTGTATTAAAAGGAATAAATAAACGGAGGTTCATCCCATCCTTCGAAAATGAATTTTAAATGCTGCGAGATCCTGTGCCCAATCTTCTAACTGGCAGGTCCCACTCGTGGGTAAACCAGGCCTTTAAATCTCAACGATCATTAGGATTTAAGTCTGGAACGTTAAGAAACATGAGGAAAACATAACCTCCCATGGAATTTGAGAAAGACGTAGAGATTTACGATTCGTTCAGCTCAGTTTATGTCAGCTCCAGAATCTATACAAGGAAAAGGAAACAAAAACAAAAGATTCTGAAAAGGTAGTGAGAAAGCGACCTGCTCTGCAGAACTAGTCATCAAATGCACTAGAACAGAGGGTAGAATCTGTGGGCTATAGTCCATGATCCTTTCCATCAAAGAGGAGGCTCTGAATTCTTGAAGAAGACTGTAGTTAGAAGTATAGGATTGTTAGGCAACAACTTGTTACTTCAAGTGCCTGGTAACTCTATCTTAGAAGATATGTAGTTTAACCATTTAGAAAGAATGTTGAAGTCACGTATGCTGTTTCAATTTGCAGAAACAATTATGCGGCTTGAAAAATGAAATGCGAACATAACTTTCTTATTGTTATTTTCTTAAATTCCTATATTTGCTCAACCAGAAATCCGCGTGGGGATAAAGAAGAGCCAAGTGGCAAAGTTGAAACGGAAAAGTGAACAGGTGTAAGGAGAAGACTATGGGAATCCATCCTAGCATGCATTAAGAGGGTATGAATTCCAAGGGAAAAGGCCGTGGGAAAATACTGTGATACATCGTGTAACTGGGAGTAAGAGGAGAGGTGTGAGGGATCTACCGAACCCAACCAAAGAGTGTCTCCTACCATCTAAATTCAAGACTAATATCCATACAAGGGTCATCAAAAGACACCAAGTAAATCTGAACTTGGGTAATCGCCAGGAACTCTGGAGATTCGATAGATAAAAAAGGGAATCTGTTAAAATTTTACAAATAAAACGAGAAAACTGTTAACTATAGGGTGTGAATGTGTTGTGCGCGCTACAATGAAACACTTAGAATATATATAATTGTAACACAAATTTCCCACACATTGTCTCTCATTATAAATTACAATTTGACGAATAAATTTTTGTGCAAATAAGTGACTACTTAACTATAATTTTCTTCTTAAAAACTGAACAATTTTGGAACCCAACAATCTGAACCTTGAAGCAACAAAATGAACTTTTGAAGCAAATGATTTGAACATTTTGAAGTAAACAGTCTGAACATTTTTGGAAGTAAACAATCTGAACATTTTTGAAAGTAAACAATCTGAACATTTTTGGAAGCAAACAATTTGAACATTTTTGAAAGTAAACAATCTGAATATTTTTGGAAGAAAGCAATCTCCTCTGGATTCACCAACTTTCGTGCAAGGATATACCATGCATTAAACATAAATTGGTATTCATATAAAGGAATTTACAAATAAATTACAATTCAATTACACACGCGTACCATCACTGAAGGCGAATAACCCAAACGCGCTTCGTTCAACTCTTGCTTGCCAACCACTGAGACCTCACCGGTACCTCCCAACCAATGCTAGGGGTACTCTTCTTCCCCTTGAGCCCCCCGAGATGCAAAATGGCCACACACACAATACCAAAGATATCTAGCTCCCATCTCGCCTCGATAATGAGTCCAAATGTTTCAAGAAGATGGTAGCTTTAGAAGCAACGATGAAGAAGCACAACATCAGTATTGATTCTACTACTTTTTCTTCTTCTCATGGACATGCACTTTCTACTTCTGGTTTATCCTTCAATGTAAATTCTACTTATTCTTATGATGAGTGGCTTATTTATTCTGGAGCATCTTATCATATGGCTAAGGATAAAGACATATTCTCTGCTCTAAATGAATGTAACACCAAGAAAATATTTGTTGGTGATGATGGATCTCTTATTGTTGTAGGATCTAGAACAGTTCAAGTAGATAATGGGCATTTCAAACATAGTTACCTACTTAACGAGAACTCTACAGAATTCTTGGCTTTTTGGGGGTCCAATTTTTTACCCCATTTTTAAAAATGGTGCTACCGGTAGCAACCCCCCCTCCATTTTTAGTTGGTTTTCAATATTTTAAATTTTTCGATCCACAATGTTTCCACATTATTTTTTCAAATGCTTATTTTTCATCTATTTTCATTTTTTTTCTAATTATTTTTTATTCAACGGTGTTTTTAGTCATTTTTTTCATGCCTCTTTCAATATTAAAAATATTTTTTACCATTTACTTTTTTGAAGTTACGATTTTTCAAATAATTTTGTCTCCTTAATTAATTTATTGTTCCATATTTTTTAAATATAGTGAAAAACATCATTTTTAACACATTGTTTACCTTTACTTCAATAAATCGAAAACAATTGTAGTTGAATAACACTATTTTTGAATGTTTTAAAAAAAATACACATTTAATAGGCATATATAATAAAAAACCTATACATTTTGGTACATATTCCTTAAAATAACATGTCAAATAAAACATTTTTATGGACATAATTGAACAAAAAAATCAAAATTTTATAAAAACAATTATCATTTTCTTTCATATTTTTATACATTTGAAGTAAAAAAATTGACAACATTTAATAAAATTTTCCAATGTATAGTGATTCACATACAAAAAAAAACGAAAAAGAAAAAAAACAAAAAAAAAAACAATAAAAAGATTCATCACAAAAAAACAATAGATACATCTTTATTCTTATTTTAAAATATGAAAGTCAAATCATTATAGTTATAGCTCATAAAAAATTTGCAAAATTGAGCATTGTCTTCAAAGACATATTTAAACTAATCAACAATATCATATATCCCAAATTCATCATTCTCAACAGACACACTATCATCTTCTTTGACGTCATTTTGTGCTTCCATTGTGTCATTTTGTTCTTCCATTGGTTCTTTGATATCTGCAAGTTCTCCAAAGTGATCCTTTCCAATCATTCCTCTTAATGTTACTTGAGGTTCCTTTGACACTTTTTCCACCTTTGATTCAGTAAAATATCCTTTTGTCAATCCAACTTATTGCATTTCATCTGTAAGAGCTAGAATAGCATTAATTCTTTGTTGAATAAAACTGCACTGCATTGGGTCACTTTCAATGGTTATACAATCCCTTCCTTTCTGTAGGAAACACGCTAATGTTGTACCTAATCACCAAATACAAAATAAATAATGAAGTTAGATACTATAAAAAGACATAAATTAAAAATAATATAAGATTGAAGTATGATTTCATAAATATTAGATCACAATTCTTACCTGAACCCGAGAACAAATCCAAAACCCAATCTCCTTCATTTGAAAATTTATCTATAAGATAATTAATTAATGCTTGTGGTTTTTTATAAATGTTAACCATCTCTCCTTTCAAATCTTTTTCCTCATATGTTAGATTTCTAACCACAACATTGTATACGAATATACTACTAGGAGTCTATCCATCATTTGCATTGGAAATAATAGAATTATAAGAAACATCTTTTGTCTAGGCTGCAAGATGTATACTCTCAAAATCACATTTAAATGATTCTCACTTGGAGCTTTGAATATTAGGATTGTGCCTATAACATAAATAAGTGCAAATTCAATTAACTTGTGAATTAATAAAATTGTTTTCTAATCATAATTGCTAAACATACACTTTCAATATCTTACCAGATAAACTGCATCCTTGTTTTTTCTTTCCCCTTGAAGTTTGATTGTACTAATCCTTGTTGTGTGTTTGAATGAAATACTAGAAATATCCAAAATGGTGATGTTGTAACTTCTGTAAATCCCATAAACACTTTACTGAAATCTTTGTAAGTATAAGGCTCAGTATCATATCCAATGTTTTGGATATTATAACCATGAGGGATATCCGCAATAACTAGAGAGTATTCTTTTTTAGGAACAATATTTGCAAGTTTTTCTCAATCACCTAATATCACTTTATATTGAATAGTGTCGAGACCATTCCAAATGTAGTGATCAAGGGTGTCATCAAGTTGAACATTTTGAACATGTCTCCTTCTTTCTCTTTCAAACTTGGCTTTTTGAATAAAACTTTTGAAATTTTTAGGTACTACATTTGCATTGTTCTTTGGCATCTTTAATGAAACAAACAAATATATAGTTATATATCTATAACTATTAAAATATAAATAAATTAACTTACAAATGAATAATATGAATGTAATAAATCAACATACATTTTTGAATGCAACAAAAAAATGTTTCAATACTGTTGAAGAGCTTGAATCTGGATAGTTGAGTTTAACACCATCCCAAATTTCTTCATTCAACATATTGACCATTTCCTCTTGTATTTTCATATACACCTTGTGACTAAATAAAACAAAAATAATATTGAACTGAAAAAATTAATTTTCTTGTCTCAACATAAATAAAAATAACTCAACAGACTTACTTTTTAAATTCATCACACATTTATTCCATTGACAATTCTCCCGACCTAACACGTGATACTATAGTTATGATAACTTTATCATCCTTCACTCCTTGTATTGATCTCCAAGGTGTTATAGTCATATCATTAGGAAGATTTTTTATTTTAGGATCTATCTTACTTGTGCCACATATCAATGGTTTCACCTTCTTAACTCTCTGATTTTTTATACTAATATTTTCCCATAGGGTGAAGATCTCATCTATCAAATCCCATACCTGTCCAGTTCTAAATCCCAATTGAAAATAGTTATCCACAACTCTAAATATATCACTTCCTTTGTGATTTTTTTTTTTTTGTGTCTTCATCATCAAGTGGGAATCCTATTTCCATACAATATTGCTTCTGAAACTTAACATCAACATTTGATCTCTCCCGACGACATATTTCAGAAAATTCATTATGGATAAATCTCACCCTTTGAATGAAGTTCATAGACATTCTGTACTCATTTTCTGTGTTATGATCCCATGCCAGTAACTTTCCTTATGAATTTGTTAAACCGACATAAATTATACATTTGACTGTCTCAAAAAGAGGGTTATTGGGATATTCATGCATCAATTCTCTTCTAGCCTCTACAGAATGATTTCCTCCAATCACATAATATTTGTAGTCAAAACATTTTGATCTATCAAATTCTTCCCTCGTAGGAACTTCCATTGGGTCAACAAGAACTAGGTATTCAACCACATGTGCATATGGATTGTACCTAATCAATGCTTTCAAATTGTGAATATGCAAGTGATGCGGTTTTCTAATTTGATATTTTTCTTGCCCTTCTGTGGGTTTATAAAGTTGTTTCACATTCAATTGAAATGTGTGGCCATCATCAAATAAGTTTGTCGTCCTCATTCTATTTCGAGTATAATTTTGTGTTGTTTTCATAATACCATACTCTATATCAACACCTGGTGTTATTATTTCTCTGCTACCTTTAGGACTTTCACTATAATACTTAGAGCTAACAATGGATTCTTGAACATTATCAACATTTTTTTTCTTCCTCTTATGATTTAAATGTGTTTCATCTAAATCAATGGTTTCTTCATAATCAATAGGAATAGACTCATCATCATCCATCACTCTTTTGCATTTATCTTGTTTTTTATTTTTTCGAGAATGAGTGATAACCCATTGAGACCAATCTCAACAAAATCTTCATTTGGAGTTTCCTCATTTTCAAATGTAACCCTTTTAGGATTTCTAGAATGAGGATTTTTCTTTCTTCTTTCATGTTCTTCTCTATCTACTCTTGCAGGTTCAACCTCCATTACTTTTTGTTTCTTTTTTCCTTCCTTCTTGTGTCTTTTCAATATGAAAACATTGATGACATCCATGATATTATTCTCTGTAGAGTAAATCCCCACTAACATATGTGAAATTCATTCAACAAAATCCTGTAAAAATAAAATACAAAATTTTCATGTTAAATAAAATTAAAACATTACCATGATACTAAAAATAATAAACAACACAAAAATATAAATAAAAAACTTATATTGTCTTTCTCAATGTCATCAACGATGGATGCACATAATTCTGAAAAAACATTCATTCTTGTTATAATTGCTCAATTTTTTTTTTTTGTAAGTAAGAAATTTATATTAAGTGTAGTGCCTTCTATGGCTGAATAGGAGTTCCCAAAATACAAAATGAAACCAGCTATAGTTACTGGACTGCCCCAACAGAGGGGAAACCAGTCCAGCCAGCCTCCAAGTCACCAGCCTTAAACAGTTGCTGAGTTTTTAAAACAGGCAAAGTTCAAACTAAAAGCCATCTAGCCTAGGAGCCTAAAAACACAGGTTGCATAACAAAAGAGAGCTAGACACCTGGCGAAAAGCCCAGCCACGCGGCGCTGAGGTCCTCTGCCCATGGTTCTGTCTCGGCATTGATCGAATGACCATCCCCACGTTGCTCCTTGCACTCCTCACGTTCCTTGTGCTCAGGTGGCCCGCTGTGCTCTGCTTCCTTCTGCCTCGCAGCTGCTTGTCGCAGCATGTCATCCATCTCGGTGTCAATTTCCCCCCCCGGTGTGATGCCAGTAGGGTCCGAGGAGAGCTCCATTTTCATGGTCGAGAGGATCTGTAGAAAGGTAGTCACATTGTCTTCGGTGGCTTGTAAACGGTACTTGAGGTCCGCCACCTCTCTTCTGAGCTCGAAGACTAGGTCATATAGGACGCCCAGTCTTTCTGTAAAATGTTCGCTGCCGGGGTGGGCCGCATGGTGAAGACGCAGTCTTTTGGCTGCTCCGAAAGCCCGAGGGTCACTTCGCCAGGTACTCGAGGATCCAGGGAAAGACATGGTTGCAAAGAATTGCATCCGGGGGTCTGGAGGACAGCGTGGAGTAGTATGCGCTCCGCGTGGGATGGTGGCCATGGCGCGTGGGAGCGAGGACTGCTTAGGAGGCGAGGTGGTCGAAGGTCGACGAAGTAAATACTGCGTAGGAAGTGGGGTGGCGCTTGGGGACAGAATTGGGGGGTGGGTAGAAGAACTTGTAATCGGGGAGGAAGAGGGCGAGAGAGATGGTCTGCGGGGCTTCCATGGTGAGCCCCGCTTGGGCTTTCATCTAATTCGTTCCTTCATGGGTGCAGGTGGACAGGTCTCAGAGCGCGGAACAAGGAGCCAGAGGTGCAGATAGCCTGTGGAACAAGTTTCAGAACCAGCCTGGGTAAGCTTGCGACGTGAAGGGAGGAGCCCTTCCGAACGCAAGCAAGGTGGAATAGCAAATGCAATGAGCCAAGCCATGATACAGAGAGCGGAGGAGAAAAGGGTGGCGTTAATGCTCCTGACCTCGTCCATCATTTCGAATTTAAACCCCTTAACTCCCCAGGATGGCATTGTCCTGCTGCACGAGGCGGTCACGTGCCTGCGTGTGGCTCTGCACCGTGTCCCGTCCCGTTCCTTTCCACGGGGAGTCCACTAGCACCCCATCCGGGATATAATTGCTCAATTTGAAACAATATATAAACTTGATATACGTTCTCTCTTGTTTGACAAGTGCATAAAAAATATCTGTGGTTGGCACCAAACATATATCTCATAACAAGCCAAGTGCTTGATAATTTCCTTGCACATGTTCTAATTTGGCACAATACAAATATATATGATCTCCATTGTTTCCTTTCTTCTATTAAACAAACCAAGATTATTCCAGTTTTTTTTCACCTTCCACAGATTTCCACTCTCTAACATTCTTCATTGTATTTGATAGCTCATGTGTTATGCTATCATTTTGTTGCCTAACATTCATGGAGGTTCCAGTTTCATTTTTGGATGCCATTATTGTAGGTCATGATCCAGATATATTCATAGATAATCTCTTTCCTGCCATTTTCCTATATTAAGATAAAAAAAAAAAGTTAGGCCTTTCACATTATAATAAACTAAAAAAACATTGAATATAAAAACTAATTAAAAAAATAAAAATAAAAAAAATTACCCATATGTAAATTTTTTTGACCCATGGAGTTATTGGGCTTATGCCAGGATGGTGCCTTGGTCCTGGGGGCTGGGGCGATGTCGGGCATTACCCTAGCCCCCACGGCCAAGCCCCGGGTGCACCCAGGGCTTGACATCACCCTAGCCCCTCCACGACTAAGGCACGGACATTGCCCAATAACCAACATGGGCCAAAACTAATAAAATTTAACTAAAAGACAATAAAAAAGATAAATGTTTTTCAAAAACTATACCTAAATTTGACTTTTTTTTCTTCTTTTTTTTTTTCAAAAAATATTAAGGATTTTGTTAATATGTTTTGAAAAAAATCTCAATTTTTTTAAAAAGTTGGGTATTTTTTAGAAAAAAAGTAGAAAACATCTAAACAAATTTAAGGTTTTTTAATTTTCACATGAAAAATTATTATGTGATTCAAAGATAATCTTATAATTGTTGTTTTGGTAAATGGTAAAAATTTAAAAAGTAAGTAACCTATGAAATGCTAGACTATCCTCGGATGTCTTCTTGATGTTTCTTCCTTGTAGCTTGCTCCAAATTCAAATAACATTTATACTGCCCAAGATATAACACAATGTAAAAAGATAAAACAAGATTGTGTATATATAACACATATGATATAAATTACTGTTAGTATAACGAATGTGAGATAAATAAAAATTAGGTATATTGTCTACATATATACCTAAAATTATATGGATCATCAACATGTTCAATAAATGTGGGATAAATAGATAAACATGATAAATATTGTATTTAACATGTAAATAACAAAATAAAATGATGCAGCCCCCCTTCCCTCCTGGGGTTCTGTGACCTCCCGGTCTAGGATCTTTCTCTCTTCTGAGTCGAATCGACCCTTCGGGTTCTTGATTGAACCCAAAACAATTATACATAGGCCCCCTTTTCTTCTGTGTGCAGGTCCTGTGATACCTGCACTCTCTGTCTGCATGCTATTCAATTTTGCGGGCACTAGATCCTTTTCATTATCCCCTTCCTACATGTGCCCCTTGGCTATGACCTTGTGGAAATATGCGATTGTAGGCGAGGATAAGAATGGTTTTATACCAACCCTCTTTCCCCCCCTCAATTCACTACAAAGCACCACGTATGTTCTTGGCAATACAGTGGTTCCAATTGTGGCTCACTCAAGGAAAATTAACGTCCGAGCATGTCCTGTCCCCGTAATCCTTTTCGTCCGTCGATCTCTCATTTTTGGTGATGATTCATGATCAATGACTGTTATTTATTCTCCCTTTCCTGTCTTTATTTCTCCTTCCACACTCAATCCCAAATCTCCAAGATCTGTCGACACGTAGCTCCCTTCCAATCAACAACTGTGGTTTATTCTGACTTTCTGACCTTTGGGAGTTTTGACTCTCAAACTTTCACTTTGCTCCATACCCCAACCTTCCATATTTAACGATCTGTTGCCACCTCTCTCCTTGAACCTGTGGCCAGGATCTCCTCCGCGGATCCGGCCTTCGGAAATCTCAATTCTCAAATTCCTGCCACTATTGATTGGTTATCTTCCGGAGTGGAAGATATACTGACATGTATCCTCCCCAATCAACGGTTATGCTCCCGCTTTGGGACTTTGACCTCCTCAACTAGATCAATGGCCCTCTGACTCCTTTCTTGATTGACGATCGAGATCTCTTCTCCGGATCTTCAGACCTTTCCTCCTCCACCTTCTTCCGAAGTTATGGATCTGGTGCCGCGTGTTCACCTTCACATCGATGACTCTCATCAATCAGATTTCCGAACTTAGAATATCTCAAATCTCAACTCTTGCCTTCCCCAATGGCTTTTATCCAGAGTTGATAATCCACTGACGCGTGTCCTCCCCAGATCAATGGCTGATATTTACTTCGGGTCTTTACCTGGAGTGCATGGATCTACACCACGTCTCCCTTTGATATGACGATCACGAATTACTTCGAGACTTTACCCGGAGTCCTCAGATTCACTCCATGTCTCTTCTGAATCTGAAGATTATGAATTACTTTGAGACTTTTCCCAGAGTCCACATACTTATGCCACATTTTTTCTGAATCCGACGGATTAGATTCACTTTGGATGATCTGACGCTTGGTATTCGCTTTGGACGATATGACGTCTCAGCTTCACTTCGGTTGATTGGACAACTAAGGTTTACTTCAGCTTTCCATATCTTCATGCTTCGGAAATCTCAGATCTCAACTAAGAAACCCAAATGCAATTTACCCGAATCTTGCGATTTGTTGACAAGTATCCTCTTGTAGATCGATGACTCTCGGATCTTCGGCTATTCGGGCTTCGGGTGTTTCAACATCTCACCTTTACCTCCTTCTATATCTCACGACCCGCCGACACATACCCCTCTGGATCTAATGGTCCAGATTATCTTCGTCTCTCTGGCACTTCGCGCTTTGGGAATCTCAAGTTTCAAACTTGCTCCCTCCTGAGCTCATGATATCTGACGGTTCAGATTCACTTGACTGATCTGACGCCTGAAGTTCACTTTGGATGATCTGACGACTCAGGTCTGCTTTGGATGATCAGATGATTGAGATTTCACTTCAGCTTTTTGGCTCTTCGGGCTTTGAAAATCTCAAGACTCAAACCTTGATGGTTTCTCTCTCTTGTGTGTGTGAAGTGTTAAAGCTCATGCACCTTGTTCTGATCAGACGACTATTGATCCTTCATGCTCAAATCCAATGGATGGGATCTGTCCCTCTCCTATGTGCTTCCTTTTTTCACTGGACGTAGATCTAATGGTCTAGGCTCCTTTCCACAACCCATCAAACGGTTGTTTTCGCTCCTCCTCCTGAGCTTTTGACTTCTTCCACCTTGGAATATTTTTTTAGTGTTCAAAGGCTTCAACCTTTGAACTTTCTGCCATGAACCCGACTATCTAAGTCTCGCTTGTGCTTCTGAAAGTGTTATCTCTTCTGAGATTTAGGACTTAGAATAAGTCCATCACTCACACACTTCTTGTGTTATCCCTTATGATCTTGATATCCTCAAAGATTTCGATCTCCCACACACTCCTTGTGTTTTTCGGATTTCGTCAAACTCAGATCCGAAGGATTTCTTGAAAAGAAATTCTTCTCGCCCTCCTGATGTTCTCTTTGCTCGATATAGACCTTGCAAAGATCTCTAGAGTGTTCAACAACTCTCTGAGTATATTCCTTTGATAATATTCTCCCTGAACTTGACAAAGAGTTCTCTATGTGCACACTTGCACCCACTCGATGCCCTCCTGGCATAGCTCTACAGAGTTCTCAGTAACTTCATTTCTTTTTGAACTCAACAAAAAGTTATTCATGTGCACTCCTTGCACTTCTACTGATGAAGGTTCAACGGTATCTCTCATGAGATTCTTTGAGGTTAACTCACCTCTGTCAACGCACTCCTTGCGGACAATGTGCACTCCTTGCGGACAATGTGCACTCCTTGCGCTCAGAACTCAAAGACAAGAAACAATTGAAACTTGTACAATACTTCACCAATTCATACATTCAAAACATGAAATACATATAAAAGCATAACAATGAACACAAATACATAAACACACCATATGTAAGAAAAATTTCTTTTCTATTATCTATGTGTCTCTATACAGATGTTTACAAAAACTGGACTTCAACAGAGTCCTAGTTCTCTCAGTATGTCCTAACCTAACTCTATCTTGAGTTATGCCTCTACTATCAGACCTCTCTCAAGTTCTGCTTCTCCTATCTGACCTTTCTACAAAGATCTCTCTTTAAATCCTCCTAAGTCTCCTAATGAAATCTGATACAAGATCTCTTTAAAAAAGAGGGGCTCTGCGAGCTTGTCCTCTCTCACCTACCCTCGTCTATTACATTGAAGTTTTCATAAATGGCCATCTAGTCTAAATTGAACCTAGAGCCATCAACCTGTCAGCCATTATAGGTGACCTTATCTTCTACCTGTTCAGAGATATGGCTTGGTTTTCACTCAAGCTTACAACATGGACCTGTATAGAATCATATTTTAAATTTAAAAATGGGAGGGTTAATGCCTCTCCCTCTCTGAAATGCATGTTGATGTGATGGAATGTTGGCGCATTGTTGAGGTGGAGTGATGCTCTTGCTTCATACTCCACTACTAGGAAAATCATGAGCTCCTCTTCTCCAGTGTTGAAATCCTCCTGGATCCCAAACTTTCCCTTGGAGTTGTCCTCTTTCTCCTCTCCAACTATGTTGTTGCTGCTACTGTTGCTTCTACTTCTTCTTTTGTTTCTTCCCTGCTGCTATGGTAGGCTATCTTCTGTTCATCTCCCCTTTGTTGATTGCTTCTTCTGACCTCAACATCACCTTCCTGATATCCTCTATCACCCTGTCTAGTTGCTCCAATGGTTGGTTCTCCGTATGCAGTCTTCTTGGTTGCAACTCTTCCTTATCAGTGGGTAGATCATCTTGATCCCCCATATCATTTTCTTCTTATTTTTTGGCATTATCTTGCCACCCTACTGTAGGATCCATTTTTGCAGTCTCATCATCGAGATGTTTCTTAGTTTTCTCCTCTGACATATTAGCTTCTGTCAGCTCCTCTTTTGCTGGCATATCTCCAAATTCCTCTAACCATTCCTCTGGCTGGTATGCTCCTCTATATGCTTCCAACTTGACATGTCGGATGTGAAATATTTGCACCATTACCCTTCTCTATTGGGCTTCCAATTCCTCATACAGCTTAGCAAAATCCATGTTGTATGTTTCCTCCTCTGATGCAGACTCCAGTGCTACAGTCATCTTCTGTTCAGCTTCCTGGATGAACATTTTGAGCAATTCTGATGAATTATCTTCTCCTTCTGCTGGGGTAGACATCAGTGTCTGCTCCATTTCTTCCTCTTTGACAGTTTCAGTTGGTTGTATTTCTTTTTCGGTTGCACTTTCATCATGTGCACTGGCCTCTACTTGGCTATTTGGTAGGAATGTCTTGATCCCTCCAATAATCAGAATGCTCCTCTGATCCTCCTCCTGAATGGTGAGATTTTCTAACTTCTCATCATTTTCATTCACATGGTCTACAAATCGACATGAATATTCACCTATCAACACTCCTTGTTGACCTGAACCCACTTTTGAGCTCCTGAGACTTTCAGACAATATCGTTTCTTTCCCCCTGCCCACTTGGAAAATTGGGACTTCTCTTCTACCCACATGGCAGTCTATGAGATCAATTGATCCCATCTCATTTCCCACCTGGCAATTTGAACTTTCAACATTGCTCCTCTGGCGGCATATGAGACCTCCACTTAATCTCTTTCCATTGCCCACCTGGCAACTTGAAATTCCATTTCTTCCCACCTAACATTTTATGAGATCTTCATTTGATCTCACCTCCTCTTCATCACTGAGGTGTCTCCCAGTTTCTGGTTCAAAGATGAGAATCTGTTCCTCCTCTATGTCACTAAGGTTTTCTAATTTTTTCAGCCACCTTCTCAACTCTTGTTTCTGCTTTCTGGCCAACAACTTTTGAACAGACCATTTTTCCTTCCTGTTTAGAGGACATTCGTACCTCCAGTTTACCTTTGCCTCCTGTTTCATATTCAATGCTAGTTGTTCCATCTTTACTCTTATCTCATTGAGCTCCAAATCCATCTTTGGATTGCATTTCTCCTTGTGGCCTTCTCTTCGACCACACTCATGGCCTTCAGTAGCCATTTCCACCTTCTACCTGCCCTCCTAGCAAGCCTATGGATCACTCTACATCCGAGAGCATCTCCATCTTGTTGTTTTCATGCACATGCAACAACTCTTTTCACAGAGCATCAGTACCCTACTTCCTTCACCTGTTGTCTACAGGAAAATTTACTTCTGATAACACTTGATGTTATCGAATTATCTCCTTTTACTGTCTGGTCCCTTTTCCTACTGTCTGCAAGAAAAATTTGGCCTTCTCCTCTTTCTCTTTTGCCTAAAATCTACAGATGAAAATTCAAGGTCTGATACCACCTGATGTAGTCCCCCTTCCATCCTGGGGTTCTGCGCTCTCCTGGTATAGGATCTTTCTCTCTTCTGAGTTGAATCGACTCTTTGGGCTCCTGAATGAACCCAAAACAATTATAAACAAGCCCCTTTTTTCTTCTGTGTGCAGGTCCTGTGATACCCGCACCCTCTGTCTGCACGCTCTGGGCGCTCTTCAATTTTGTGGGCACTATCTCATTTTCATTATCCCCTTCCTACATGTGCCCCTTGGTTATGACCTTGTAGAAATATACGATTGCGGGTGCGAATAAGAATGGCTTTATACCAACCCGATTTTCGCCCTTCAATTCACTACAAAGCACCACGTATTCGCTTGGCAATATCATGGTTCCAATTGCGGACCGCTCAAGGAAAATTAATGTTCGAGCATGTCCTAGCCCCACAATCCTTACCGTCCATTAATCTCTCGCTTTCGGCGATGATCCGTGATCAATGAATGTTATTTATCCTCCCTTTCCTGTCTTTTTTCCTCCTTCCACGCTCGATACCAGATCTTCATGATTTTTTGACACGTAGCTCCCTTCCAATCAACGATAGTGGATGATTTCAGATTCTCGGCCTTCGGGAGTTTTGACTCTCAAAATTTTGCTTTCCTCCAAACTACAAACTTTCGGAGTTAATGATCCGTTGCCACCTGTCTCCCTGAACCTGCGGCTAGGATCTCCTCTGCGGATCTGGCCTTCGGGAATCTCAATTCTCAAATTCCTGCCACTGTTGATTGGTTATATTTCAAAAGTGGAAGATCTGTTGACATGTATCCTCCCTAATCAATGGTTCTGCTCCCGCTTGAGGAATTTTTCCTCCTCAACTAGAGCAATGGTCCTCTGACTCCTTTCTCGATTGATGATCGAGATCTCTTCTTCGGATCTTTGGGCCTTTCCTCCTCCTCTTTATTTCGGAGTTTTGGATATGGCGCCACATGTCCACCTTCACATCAACGGATCTCATTACTTCGGATTTTCTAACTTCAGAGATCTCAAATCTCAACTCTCACCTTCCTCAATGGATTTTATCTAGAGTTGATAATTCACTGACGTGTGTCCTCCTCGGATCAACAACTGAGATTTACTTCAGGTCTTTACTCGAAGTGCATGGATCTATGCCACATCTCCCTTTGATCTGATGGTCATGAATTACTTCGGGACTTTACCTGGAGTCCTCAGAGTCCTCAGATTCATGCCACGCCTCTTCTGAATCTGACGGCTATGAATTACTTCAGGACTTTACCCGAAGTCCACAAATTTAAGCCATGTTTCTTCTGAATCTGACGGCTCGGATTCACTTCGGATGATCCGACGCTTGGTATTCGCTTCGGACAATCTGATGGCTCAGCTTCACTTCGGTTGATCGGACGACTGAGGTTTACCACGGATTTCTGGCTCTTTGGGCTTCGAAAATATCATATCTCAACTTAGAAACCCCCATGCAATTTACTCGAAGCTTGCGATATGTTGACAAGTATCCTCTTGCATATCGACAGTTCTCGGCTCTTCGAATATTCGGGGTTCGGGTGTTTCAACATCTCACCTTTGCCTCCTTCTGGATCTCACAACTCACCGACACATACCCCTCTACATCTAACGGTCCAGATTAGCTTCAGCTCTTCGACACTTCACGCTTCGGGAATCTCAAGTTTCAAACTCGCTCCCTCCTAAGCTCATGATATCTGACATCTCAGATTCAATTGACCGATTCAACGCCTGAGTTTCACTTCAAACGATCTAACGACTCAGGTCTGCTTCGGATGATCAAATGACTGAGATTTCACTTCGAATTTTCGGTTCTTCGGGCTTCAGAAATATCAAGCCTCAAACCTTTATGGGTTCTCTCTCCTGTGTGTGTGAAGCATTAAATCTCGTGCACCTTGTTTTGATCAGACGACTATTGATCCTTCATCCTCAGATCCAATGGATGGGATTTGTCCCTCTCCTCTGTGATTCCTTTGTTCATTGGACGTAGATCTAATGGTCCAGGCTCCTTTCCACAACTGATCATATGGTTGTTGTCGCTCCTCCTCTTGAGATTTTGACTTCTTCTGCCTTGGAATATTTTGTCAGTTTTCAAAGGCTTCGACCTTTGAACTTTCTGCTGTGAACCCGACTATCTAGGTATCGCTTGTGCTTCTGAAAGCATTATCTCTTCTGAGCTTTAGAACTTAGAATAAGTCTTTCACTCGCGCACTTCTTGCAGTATCCCTTTTGAGATTGATCTCCTCAAATATTTCAATCTCCCACGCCTCCTTGCATTTTTGGGATTTCTTCAAACTCAAATCCGAAGGATTTCTTGAAAAGAAATTCTTCTCACCCTCCTAGCGTTCTCCTTGCTCGATACACACCTTGCAGAGCTCTATAGAGTGTTCAACAACTCTATGAATATCTTCCTATGATACTCTTCTACCTAAAATCGACAAAGAGTTCTCTCTGTGCACACTTGCACCCACTCGATGCCCACCTGACAGAGCTCTACAGAGTTCTCAGTAACTATGTTTCTTTTCGGACTCAAAACAGAGTTCTTCCTGTGCACTCCTTGCACTTATACTAATGAAGGTTTAACGATATCTCTCCTGAGCTTCTGTAAGGTTAACTCACCTCTGTCAATGCACTCCTTGCAGACAATGTGCACTCCTTGCAATCATAACTCAAAGATGAGAAACAATTGAAAATTATACAATACTTCACCAATTCATACATTCAAAACATGAATGAAATATAAAATCATAACAATGAACACAAATACATAAACACACCACATGAAGGAAAAAATTATTTTCTATTATCTCTGTGTGTCTATACAGATGTTTACAAAAACTGGACTTCAACAGAGTCCCAGTTCTCTCAGGCTCTCCTAACCTAACTCTATCCTGAGTTATTCTTCTTCTATCAGACCTCTCTCGAGTTTTTCTTCTCCTATCTGACCTTTCTACAAAGATCTCTCTCTGAATCCTCCTAAGTCTCCTAATGAAATATGATACAAGATCTCTTTAGAAAAGAGGGACTTTGTGAGCTTATCCTCTCTCACCTAAACTCATCTATTACATTGAAGTTTTCATAAATGGCCATCTAGTCTGAATTGAACCTAGAGACATCAACCTGTCAGCCATTAAAGGCAACCTTATCTTCTACATGATCAAAGATATAGCTTGGTTTTCACTCAAGCTTACAACATGGACCCGTATAGGATCATATTTTGAATTTAAAAATGGGAGGGTTAATGCCTCTCCCTCTTTGAAATGCGCGCTAATGTTTTGGAATGCTGGCATGTTGTTGAGGTGGAGAAATG
Organism: Picea mariana; assembly: GCA_032191745.1. NCBI lineage: Eukaryota > Viridiplantae > Streptophyta > Pinopsida > Pinales > Pinaceae > Picea > Picea mariana. The sequence goes on from JASDQU010683267.1 coordinate 42,406, forward strand.
CTCCTGCATCATAAAATAGTAATTTTTTTTTTTTTTAATTTTTAAGGGAAAATAAGCGAAAAAAATTGGGGGGAAATTTTGGAGGGAAAAAATTGAGAGGGAAATTTTGGAGGGAATATTTTGGGGTGAAATTTTGGAGAATATTTTTTTTGTG